>CM035234.1:38231182-38509907 GCA_020226215.1 Sindora glabra
CTTTTTCTCAGCAACTGAAAGCTAGCAATTAAAAACATTTACACAAATTAAATGCTACTAAAATTGAAGACATTAATTGCTTTAAAATTTTAGAAGCAAGAAGATACTCTCATTAATCCCTTCAGGCAAAGGAAGAAAGCTTATTGGATACTCACATAAAAAGATAACCTTTTTGTCCTAGAGAAGAAACACTTTCTAAAATTAGCCTTATGGAGCAAGCAAGGCCTATTTTTTACATTAAAATTTCAAAGCCTACGTAGTTGCCACCATAATAAGAAGATGCAAAGCCTGTTTTTTAGAATAAAAATGCAAAGCCTAATAAAAGCCCTAGTGAAGAACCATTATCTTATCTTATCTAAGAAGTAGCATTACAAGTGCATTAAGAGTGAGATTAAGCAATAAATGAATTTAAGCCTTAGCTAGTTGCCTACACATCAATGTAAGGAAACAATAAAATAAGGAAAACTCTAGCCTTGTATAAAAAGGGATTAGACACAAATTGTGCATTAAATTGTCTTATTTTTAAGCCCCTCATATTTATGTTGCAAGTTAGTCCAATAATCTTATGAATTGCATTTTAACTTGTGTCATGTACTTTAATTGGATGTATGATGGTGCCTTTTTACTTAGTTAGTGAATTATATTGAATGAATTTAATTTAGTTAATGAATTAATTGAAAATAAATCATAATCTTCCTATAATTTAAATTAAACAATCAAAGTAATTTATTGACATAAATTTAATTTAGAAAAATATTATCATAATTTTCTATAATAAAATTGATTGAGAATAAATCATATCACTCCATTAATTTATACCAAATAATTAAAATAATTTGTTTAAATGAATTTATTATAGATTACTATAATAATTTTTATAATGAAATTAATTTAAAATAATTAATAATGTTCTTCCTCTAATTTTTGTAAAATAACTATATTAATTTTTGATGAAATTAAATGAAAAATAATAATGTTTTCCCTTTAGACCAAATAATTGAATGAAATCAAATTAGAATTTTAGGTAAAATTTTGATTTATTGAGATAATTTCATTTAAATATCAAATCAATTTTTAGTTATTGGCTATAACAAATTGCATTTAATTGAATTAATTAATTAATTTAGGCATCCAAATCCTTAAAAAGTTCCTAGGTACAAAAGCTTAAAGAATCACTTTAGGGAGGTGAGGTTTTTAAGAAGTTAGAAATGTTATTTAAAACCTTAAGTGTCATTTGGTTCATAAAATATTAAATTCTCAAGAAGGTATACATTCCTGAAAATATAATTCTTAAGAATTTAATCAATAAGAATATAACATTTTTATGTTTAATTCACTATAAATTTTCTTAGGAATATTTTGTCAGCTTCTTAGATATGTTATATTAGTATATTTGGTTCATATTTAATATTTTTGAAAATCTTGAGATTGTTTCAAAAATACTCTTATCAAATTTTTTATTATAAGATATAATATAGTAAATCATATTTTTATTTAAAATTATATAAATAATAAAAAAATTTAACTCCTAATAAATTAAATTTTAATATTTAACATCTAAAAAAATATTTTACACTTTATTATATTTTAATATGTAATGTATTATATTTTTATATGTTATAATTTATTATATTTTAATATTTTTACTCTATTATCATAATTATTAGTATTATTATTAAATGAATTTTTAAATAAAGTGAGTATAATTTATTTAAGTTTTTATCATAATATTAAATATACTTAGTATTTTTTATAAAATTATAAATTTTCATGACTAAATTATTTTTACAATTATATTTTATATTAATATTAAATTTTACATTATAAGTTCTTCTCTAATATAAAAGTATTATTATTTTATATTTTTATGTATAAATATGTCTTTTTTAAAAAAAATTCCAAGCATGTTGTACTATTTTTTAATAAAAAAATTATTTGTGTATATATAATTATATTAAAAAAATCTTCCAAACATTAGAAACACAATAAAAAAGAAATTATATTTAAAAAATTAATGTGTATTTCTTAATAATAAAAATATTTTAAAAAATAATGATAATTATTTTTTAGTTTAAATTAAAAATTATTTGATAAAGTAATAAATAAGAAAAAGAATTAAATGTGAAAATAATTTTATTCTTTTATTTTAACATCAGCATTCTCATCCCATGAGAATATGAGATTTCCACCCCCTATGAGAATATTTTTTAGGGAAGTTAGATAAAAAATATTTTTAAATATTTTTTTTTCAAACCTTGAGCTAAATATGAAAATATAATATTTCTCTTAAATATTCCTAGGAATATTAAAAATATTTTATAAATCAAATGCCACCTTATTCTCTTGCTAATTATTTATGCTCAATTTGCTTTTAAGGAAATATTTCTTTAAAATATAATTATAAAATAATAAAAGAAAAGAAAATACTTTATTTATTTAATGTTAAATATGAAAAGTTTGAGAAAAAGTAACTTTTTCTATTTTAAAAAAAATTGATTTCCTTCTCTATTATGTCTTAGATATCATTTTTTTAACCATCAATATAAGTAATATATCACTTATTTATTAATATATATACAAATTGTATTTTCTTATAAAAAGATATTTTCAAATGAAACAAATGAAACTTTAGTAGATGTCTGGTGAAATATATTATTCTTATTTAACTCTAACATATTTGCATTACTTTCTCTCCTTATAATATCAATTTATGTTACCAAGTGAAAATGGAAAAAAAAAAAAAAGAATTCTTCTCTTTCACAATTACTCTCACTACCATTATTACTGTAATAGTCATCACCACTATCCACCTCCCTCACAACAATTGTTATCATTCTCAATGCATTGGTGTCACATGAATATCATCATTATTACTATTATTATTATTGTTGTCACCATTACAGGCATTATTATCACTATTACCACTAAAAATTAAAATCACAATTAATAATGTGCTTTGATAAACTAAATAATAAAAACAAAAGAGAATCGTAGATGATGTGGTCCCATTACACGAGTGAACCAAATTAATAATAATAATAATAATAATAATTTTCTTTCTCTTATCCTCCCTTATTTAACTCTATTGCCTTTTTCATTTTCACAAGCTGAACTACATGCAGCCCGGAAAGAGATGACCACCAATCTAACTATAAAATCTAATAACCATGACGTGATAAACCGCAGGATTTTCAGTAAATCTCCTTTTTTTTAGCGGAAGCAACATGTAAAAGATTGAAGTAGACTAAAATTGCTGACAAAAATGGTTGTTTGATAGTTATGAAGTCATTTTTCACAAATAAAATAGCCTGTTCAAATTCTTTCACTCTCAAGAGTTAAAGATTATTCTCTACTAAGATAATTAAGAAAACATAAATGACATAAATGATATATTCAAATCTGAAAATGGATATGAGTATTATAAAATTACTAATAAAATAGTAAGATTCTCAATAGGATTCAGATATATATATATATATATATATATATATATATATATATATATATATATATATATATATATATATATATAAAAGATGTCAATATAATATTTTTTATGAATCAAATGGAATGAATAATTATTTTGGAAAAAAAATTGGAGTATTAATAAAATTTTCCTTCCCAATAAGTATCATACTTACGATTTGTATCCTTGCAACGGCGTATTTCTTATTAATTAAACTAAAATAACCTTGAATTGAGAATATGCCAGGCGAATGAGATGTTGGAAGCAGAGCAGGATAAATAAGGTTTCAATTAGGATTTTTCACACGACTCGATTAAAATTGCGACGTGCGAGTAGTTACTGTGTGTGACCTGGAGGCCTCTCGCAATATGGGAGTTTTATTTGGGCCCCTCCGGGAGAAATAGTGTCATAAAATTTCTAACCTTTTTCTATACGAAGTTTATAACTTTTTCGCAACGACATATGATGCAACTTTTTTTTTTTTATAAAATGTTATAAGAAATTTACATAAAATCGTATTGGAAGTACTGAATCAAACCCTTGAATATGGCCATATGAATTTTGTGTTAGAGTTAATATCCTTTTTCTATAAATCTGAAGCAACACTGTTCTATTCACTCTGTATTTACTTTTCTTTAGCATTGTGTTTGGATAGATTATTTAGTAAAGGAATTTCATTTTATAAAAGTATTCAAAATATTGAATTATAAAATTTTTTGTTAGGATAATTAATACAAGAAATTAAAAAAGTATATATTTCAAATGAAAATTTTAATTACGTAATATGAGAAATTTAAAATTTCACGACGTCAAGAGGCGAAATTAAAAATCCAGCTGGCGTCCATCAACTTTTGCTACATTTGCTACAGGTGGGCGTATTTTTCTAACTATTTTTTTGAGAAAAATCGGTACATTGACGTTAAAACGATTTTAATTTTTAAAAATAATGTTATATATAAGCTTATTTTAGAAGTAAGGTAAAAATATTAATAATATAAAAACAATATACATCAATTCAAAAATAATTAAAATAACTTTAAAATTAGTAAAACATTAAAATAATAATAGAATAAAATATTTATTTAAAAGAAATATTTAATTTCGTGATCCTAATATAAATTTAAATATTTATTCATTTATGAAAATAAATACTTAAGATTTCTTCAACACAAATAAGTATTACTCAAACAAATTATTTTTAAAATAACATAAATTGAAAAGAATTTGAAGTGACATTAAATTATATAAATTTTATAAATATTCTATCCCAACATAAGTATTAGCAAGGTTCAAAATTTTGGACCTCACATGAGGAGGAATGGACACAGAGTGAGAAGTAGGGTAACTCTTATTTTTGTACCACGGGATATCGAGTGCCAACAATATTACCCTGTTTCTCACCGTTCGATTTAATATGATTTCGTTTTCTTCGGCCGCGCATTAGGGAGGGGGAAGAGGGCTAGGGAGGGGAAGGGGATTTTCTATGCGTCTTTTATGATACCAAATTCATGTGTACACTATTGGGCCCAACTACCCAAGTCCTCCTCGAGGATATAAACCCAAATGCCCGAATTAATAATCACCAGGGCCGACAAGATTTAGATTCTCCCTGCGCAGGTTTAGGCCCTAAGTATAAATGGGTCCATTTTTTTTAAATTATAATTTTATCTTTTTTATTTAACTCATATATGATTTTTAATTATTATGAATTACCCACACGTACTTTTAATTATTAATACTTTACTTACCTAAATGATTTTTCATCCAAAATTGAATAGAAATTCATATATATATATATATATATATATATATATATATATATATATATATATATATATATATATATATATATATATATATATATTACATCTAATTTTTACTTTTCTAAATTTTAAATTAATTTAATGCTCATTTATAATTAAATTATGCAAAAACAATCCTATTCTATTCAAGATTTTTCTTCTATAATTTAATCCACAATTACTTATAGAAGGTGTTAAATTGGGTTTTTATGGGTAAATTAATAATGAATAATTATCAAATTGAGTCAAAATTAGGTAAAGCAAAAATCACATGTGATACACATAAGTTTTTGATTAAATTTTGGATGAAAAATAATTTAGATGGGCACAATATTAATAATTAAAAATATATTTGGATAAATTATAATACTTAAAACCATAGTGCGGTTAAATGAAAAAGGATGAAGCTTGAATGGGTAAAGTATAAATTTTCTTTGTTTTATAGTAAAAGTGATAATTTATATTAATGCACACATGTAAAATTCTAGGTTTGAACCTTAAATATGATGGCAAATAAAGCTACTAAAGTAATACCATATGTTATTGTATTATTAAGGCTCCATTTATTTTTCAAAAGACATTTTTCATACAAAAATCTCATTTGCTTCTATATGAATGAAGGAGTGACATATTATTTTTATATTTAATCATTAAAAAAATTTCTAGAGTTATAGTAATAGAGAAAAATAATTTACATTTTTTTGGTAAATAGAAAATTGTTTAAACCACTAAATAGACACATGTAAAAACTAAGAATTAAACTATAGATACAACAAAAGGTACAAAAGTGTGAAAGAGAAATTATCTTTTACTAAACTTATTATATTTAACAATAAATATATAGAATATTTTTTACTACCTTATATTTTATAAATATATTCTCACATGAAATATTTTTAGCCAAAACAGATGGAGCCCAACAAAGAGTGTTCTTCCATTTTGGTTTGAAACATATGTGGATGATCTTTCCATTGATCCCAAGAATCTACCATTGATTGTTATTCAAATGGTAAGAAGCTCAATATTCCTTAAGCAAATTTTGAGATCAAACCTTGTAAATAAAGAAAATAGACATTATGAGATCTTGGAGTCCAATCTAATTGAATTCCGAATTAATCATGGTTTAATATGGCTATTAGTATCGAAGATCTTAAACCAAAAAACATACAAGGATTTGGAAAAAAAAATACAAAGATCCTATATAGTATTTAGTAAATAACTTTTTAAATAAAAGACTATTTTAATTTTTCACCAACACAACTTTTGTTCAATTTACTCCCTATTTAATTTCCATTTTCATTTTAGTAGTTAAGAAACTCCATTTGACTTAATTATGTTGTTTTCCTTTTATATCTAACCTTCTTAATGAAAATTAGTGGCATAGAACATCAAAATGTGATATAAGTGACAAGGGGTGATTAAAATATGTCAAATCATTTTTAATTGATCAATTGAAATTGAAGTTGGTTGGCTAAAAATGATTAGTATAATAGCATTAGCCAAAATTAATAAAAAAATTGTAAAATTCAGTTGACTAATTAGTGGCAATTAAAAAGCTAATAATTGCATAAAATTGATACCAACCAAAAAGGTAAAAGAAATTTGTAAAATTTGACTGATTGATTAAGGAATTTTGAACTTTCAATTCATGATAATCTTTATTGTCATATAAATTTTTAAGTGTTAATTTTATATTATTTTTGAGTGAAAGATCATAATAATTATGAAATACACTACTTTAGTATATTTTTTCAAAATTTTGATCCATTGACAACTAATTTTAATTGATTGAAACCAAAGTAATTAGTTAAATTTGATTAAGGTTTGGTGATCTATCAATTTTGATTGGGAAAAAAATATAATAATCATTAAAGCTAGTCAATTTGAGAAAATAGTTTTAACCATTTTTAACCATCCAATAATCACGTAGATATAACACCCTCTAATACTTACACGACTTTTTCCTTGTTCTAAACTTATCACATAATATTTATTTAAAAGTGAAGACTTATAATAATCTCTTTGATTTATTTTTTTTATTCAATTTAGAGTCATTTCCTTCATATAAATACTTACTACTATGCATTTTGCTTCTACAAAAATACTAGAGGACGTTGCCAACTTTGAGCTCCCGCTCATCAATTTAGTTAACTTGGTGGGGGAGAAGACCGTCAAGATTTGATTTAAAAAAAATCAATTTACGAATAACTGTATTAATAATGAAATTGGAATTAACAAATATAAGATGAATAAAAATAATATTTTAATTTGATTTTTTTCTCCCTCGCATGATTAATCATATTTGCACAGGGCACTAAGGATTTATTTCGTGCAAATAATTAATAAATTAGTTGATAGTTTATAACTTTTAATTAATAATTGATAACTAATAAAATAATTAATTTTATAAGAAATATTTCATGAAATTAACTATTAAATTAACTAGAATTATAAAATAATATAAAAGGCACATTAATAAAAATAAATATATAAATTAAAATAATTTATATTAGTAAAAGATATGAATTGTAAATTAATAAAAAATAATGATAGATTTGAAAAAATTTTAAAGGAGCAATAGCTTATAAGTTATAAGGTATTCAAAATAACTTATTAAATCAAAACATATTTTTTTAATAGTTAATATTTAACTTATAACTTATTGATTAAGTTTGTGTATGTGAAAATGGAGTCTAACTCAAAGCCCTTGCATTTTATTTTCTTAAGGATTTAAAATAAGATTTATTTTATTTTGAAATAAATTTTATTATTAAATAATGTTTAGTTTTAAATAAAATAATTTAAATTTAATGCACTATCAGTGTAAATTAATTTTATACTATCACCTATTTTTATATTATCATATTATTTAAAAATTGTTAAACTCTTACTATTAGTAAAAGTTCTTAATTAATATTACATATTTAATGACATTTCATTTTCACACACACACACACACACACACACACATATATATATATATATAACGATAATATAAGTGCACTAATAGGATATCAAATTTAAACTCAAAATAAAATAGATTCCATTTCATTTATAAATATTTATATTATTTTGAAATCTATCAAATTTATCAAGGTTTTCATTAAAATTAATTTCATTTGATCAAAATATATGTTATATCAAGAGTTTTACCTCCTCTTTTTATTATAATATTTATTATGATATCATCAATATTTAATTCTTTAATTAAATTTTATATATTTTTAATATATTCTAAATAACAAATTATTTACACATTAATTAAGAACATTATTTTTAACCTAATTTCTTAATAATAAAATTTATTTTAAATAAATTAAAATTGACTTTTTTAAAAAAAATTGATTCCAAACAAATGCAAAGACAAACCTATTATAATGATAAAAAGTGTGAAGTGAGTCATCACAAACTAATTATAGCTACTCACAAATTTTTTTTCAAGCTTCTAGTAAATGGAGGAGGCCAGAATGGCATTTTTCAAATGATAATAAAGTATTGGGACAATGGATAAAGTTCCAACTTAAATTGTTAAAAATATAAGACTTTTTGGGCCTCGTTTAATGTATTTTATAAGGTCTTGCAGCATAAATAAATTAAACATTTAGGAAAACAATTGGAGATTATATAATATTTAGGAATTTTAAATAGGTTATATAACTTATTTGAAAGTCTTGTCTTATATGTTGAGTTCTATATAAAACTATTCACCCTTTAAAGGAGAGGATTAAGATTGACAGGAGACTATTAAAATAAATTCTAAATTGTTAGAATTGAAAAAATGTATTTAAATTTTTTCTCTTTTACATATATTTTTTTATAAAATTAAATTAATTTTTTTTACATTTGCACGTATATTTTGATTTAGTTTTTTTATAATTTTTATTTGACAATATTATACTATGTTATGATATTTTTGGATAGTGTATATATATATTAATATTTTTAAATATTTTATACCAGTTATTTATTAAATTTCATATTCTTAAATTGATTTATTACAATTTTTTTAATTTGCTATACATACATCCTCACATACATAGCAATATATACATACAAATATATGTACCTTTGCATATGTGTGTTAGGAAAACATTTTATATTATTTTATTACTTATATTATCATATTTTTTAAAAAGATATTCTTCTTGAAGAATTTTTTGATTTAATCATGTACTTCAAATTTATTTGGGATAATTTTATTAATTCTTTACATGTAAGACTATTTTAATTAGATTAATTATTTTTTAAGTGTATACGTTCTTATACAAAATGACAACAATTAAGTTATCACTATTTTTAGGGAGAAAAAATTTATAATTCCTTTATACCTTAATAATTGAAAAATATAAATTTTAGGAAAAAAACTACAATACCTTATCACTATTTTTAGGTAACCCACCCAACTCTATACAACAAATGAAATGGTGACACTTATATCACTAAATCTAATTATCAAATTGTTTTATGCTTACAAATGAGTTTGCTAGAGTTTTCCTAGATACTTTCTGTTTTAGTTTGTAGCCCAGATCCTTTCTCAATTGGAATGAAAGGAGCATCCTCAATGCATTTTTGTTGTGCTTTGGAGACATTTAAAGATGTACGGGGACACAAGATTTATTACACTGGATCTCCAAGTATGTTCAATCTCATTTAAATCTCAATTATCTGATATATCTCATTTTTATTTAAGTTTATTGCCCTCCCTTGTACTTTAGCATATGGATAGGCGTTTCATTTGCTACTAGTCTATGTATGTTAAGGTTTCTAAACAGTAAAGATTTCAATAAATAAAAATTAAAAATGCAATTTTAGTTTTTATAAAATATAAATTATGATTTTAATTTTTTAATTTTAATTAATTGATTTAGGATCCAAATATTTAATTAGTATAATTTTAATCTTTTATTTGATTTTTCACCAAGTCTAATTAAAAAATGTAAGGTGACTTATGAGTTTATGACATCCTTATATTTGGAACCTAGAATCCATTATGATAATATTTTGCAAATTTTTATTTTATTTTTTCAATTTTTTTTGTTTCCTCTTTACATTTCCATTGAGCAATTGTTTGTTACATTAACATTGATTTAGTAAACCAATTATAACAGCATCAATTAAATTACATAATTTTATGAAAATCAAATGGGATCAAAATTGCACCAATTAGGTATTTAAAAATTTATAATAAGTTAGTTTTTTCTATTCACTTATTCAAAAAGCCTTATTCAAAAATTATCAAATTTTTTATTCTTTTATAAATGGTATTTTTTAGTTAAGTTATTGTTTAAGGGAAGAAAGATGAGTTCAAAGATTAGAAGTGTAAGTATGAGTATAGATTCTCTAGGGGTGGCTTAAAAGTAGAAAGAATGAGCAATCTTAGTAAAATATCTTAACAAGACAAAGAGAGAGCTCAATATGCGATATGTAACCTTTCTAATGGATGAAAGCATGGTTTTTTATATGTGATGGTGGAAAGAGAAGCATGTTAAAAGTTTGTAATAATGTCTAAGCTGAGCTAATAATTTGTTAGCTCAGATTGGAGGCATGTAACATAATAGAATGTATAATAGTAAGGGTGAATTATGTGGGTGATTCTAAGGGGACCATAAGTGGTTATGGTATTTCTAGATAAAAAAAAATTAGGAAAAAGACCATCGCAGTCTCCCTTGCTCATTTTAGCTTATAAGACCCATGATAAGAATGTTAAAGCATGACATGCTTAACACTTTTATGTACCAAGGGCAAAGTTCTCACTCTAATCCAACCAAGCCACTCTTTTGGAAGTTTTCAACAAGATGGATAGGGATATCTCTACTTTCATGGTCAAAGTGACTCTTATCCTATGTTAGATAATTACTTGATAACTTAAGGCCTTTGTAGAACCCTCTTAATTTAGAACTCTCATAGCAACTTATGCTTGTGGTACTTTTAATCACTTTTAAACCGATCTTTTAAGATAGTATAAATTAAACCTCTTTGGGATTTAGCATATTTTTTGTCCTCCTTTGAAATGCACTTTAATATTAGGATTTATAAAGTATTATAGGGTCAGCCTATAGCTTTGGCCTTTTAAGTTAGAGTATTCACATTAGTTCTTTTATGTTAGGATTAACTCAACTACTTTAAAGGTGGTGGGTGTGGTGCATTTTGCTTACTCTAATGAGTTATATTTTAAGAACCTTTTCTATCCTTCATGGTCTTTTCTCTAAAAGACAACATGGTTTTTTGACAAAGGTTATTTCAGCTCTTTTAAATTTCAATGAGTTTTTGTATTTTCTTCATTTTGAATGTACTCTTTGACATAGTTTCTACTTTTGCTCTCTATTTCAAGAAAGGTTGCTCTTTTCTTGTTCTTTATATTTGTCTATTTTTGTAATATTTACTATCATGGATCCCAAAAAGATGAGCAAAAAGAAAGTTGCTTCTAAATTCATTTCCATTGATAGTGAGGAAAAAGCTTTGATTTCCATATCTATTGATTCCAAGATCATGCCCCTAACTTCAAAAGAGAATCTAGGTACGAAATTTCAGCTTATGGAATTAGGAAAAGTAGGAAATGATTATGATGAAGTCCTTTCAAATTTTTTGTATTCCAAGCTAGGCTCGATGGCTAATCTTATAAAACTCAAGCTTTTTCATGACGAAAAACTTTTGGAAAGTTTCTTTTCCTAATGATTCTTTGATGCTGATACAGAAATGATTATTCCCTTGGCATGGTAAGGTTCATGGTGAAATTACAATTGATAGATAGCATTGATACTTAGGCAAATAAGGTTGACATGTGCATTACAACATATTTAATATTAGATGTTACTTTTGATAAAAATTTTGCAATAAAAGGTAACAACTAAGTCAAACCCTTAGCGATCCACTAAATATATCTTTTCACAATGATTTACTAACTATAATTATTAACAAAATGCAAGCAAAATGTAGATAGAATGCAAAACAAGACAAAATAGAAAGCAATAAGATAAGATGCAAATAATGTGTGAAAATTTAAATAGAATTAAGTGAGGGTTTTAATTGAAATTAAACAAAATGAACTAACAAAAATAGAATACAATAATAACATAGAAAAGCAAAAAATTAATATAGTAAAACAATTGATTTACGAATTTGAAAGCTTTTGTATGGATTAATCACAGATCAAATGTAATTAATAATTCCAATTGATCTTTCAACTTTGAATTATTTGGAACCTCTATAATAATTCATGAATTATATATTAAATAACCATATAGAATTTAATTAATTAAGATTAGTAAAACTAAGTAATCGTTATAATTCAAAATTAATTTGAAAATAAAATTTAACTAAATTTAAGGATTAAACTAAAAACTTCTAATTTGATCTTTCAACCTTCTGTTTCTATGTGAAAAATTATGATTAATTAACAATAATTCAATATAAAAATAGATAAATATTAGAAGTCATAAGATTGAATGCAAGTTATTCCAAATCAACATTCAACTTATACCAATTCCAAGCAATCAACACAAGAATGAGGGGGAAAAATTAATTAAGAGAAGTTAACATTATAGCTTGGAATCTTATTTCTAAATACAGATGAACCTCAAATTTCTTAAATCAATTAAAAATTTAGTTTTCCATGGCTAAAGAAAAGGAAACTTGGAAAAGTGAAAAATTACTGTCTAAAATTTGTGTAAAATTGTATAAAAGTGTTATTCTTGACTTTAGAGGCATAAAACCCTATCATGAATTTCTTATGAGATTAAACCTAATAAACTTGAATCATATGCCTCCTAGGTTACAAATAATAATGTTTTGCTAATTTTAAAAGCCGAAAACCTAATTTTACAAAACAATGCACTATAACCATTATTGTAGTAAAATCTCATAGGTTTGACTTTTAGTTAATGTAAAACTACTAAAACTATGTAGTTTTGCTAAACTCTAAACATGAAAGTTGTAGGATTGTGTCTTAGAAAATTTTAGGTGCTAGTTTCACCTTGATTAGACTTTTAGAGCTCCAAATATGGCTCAAAAACTAAAATTAACTTAGTTTAGATAAAAATAAAACTTTAACTTCTTAATTAAATTAAACTTTTTAGACGTGCAAACTATGTTTTAACCAAAATATGAAAATTATAGAACTTTCTTTAATATTTTCAATGATATAAAATATAATTGAAAATCTAAAATAGTACATAAATCTAACATTAACTGAACAATTTCAAAACATTATAAAACCAAATTCTAATTACATAACAAGTCCAGTTCTATAAAATTAAGCATATATAACACACTAGGAAGAGAAAATAATATAAACAAAATCTTGCGCATCAATAACCCTAGTCATTGCAGCTGATTGGACTGTGTGAAAGGTTACTTATTCTATTTACATTTCTTCTCACCTTACTGTGAAGAAAAGCTTTTAAGATTTGAACCACTTATTAAAGTGTTGGGTGATTGATACATATACTTTTATGACCAGATAGGGTAAGTTTACTTTTATTCTTGAAGATGTATATGTTTTGTATAAATTACCCTTGTTTAGTGAAATTGATATATCTATTTTAGGCTATTCTAAAAAGCATGTGAAGTTAGTTGCAAGGCTTAAAAAGGCTTTAGGAAAGTGTAGTTGTATAGGAGTATTTTGAAAAGGATAAAGTAATAGTAAAGAAGGCTTCTTCTTCTGAAGATAAGTTTACTTTTACTAAATAGTTGAAATTCTTTTATAGAGCACTAGAGAAAGTGCCTAAAAAGAATGGTAAAGTGCACTTTATTGCGATAACTAATAAGCACAATAATGAAGATGTTGAATAGTTTTTATGGCTTACTAGCTTGGTCATTTTATTTTTGTTAGACTTACTTTTAAAAATTTGAACTTGACTATATTTCTACTAGCTTCTCATATTGCCTCTAGCATGAGATTAGTGTTGGACTTGTTTTCTCAAGTGGGCTTATTATTGATACCAACATTCTTATGCTCTTGTTCCAAGGTCTATGCATGGCCAAGATAAGCTTCTAAGAGTTTAACATTAAGGCCAATCAAATAGAAAAGTTTCTTTGGATATATTGATTAATAATATAAATGAGTTTTGCTTTCATTCTTATGCTATTGTCATGACCTATCTGGTTGTGACCAACATGGAATTGATTTCATGGTTATCATAAACCTAGAACCAAAAACTAGCTTTAGTATCATATATAGAATTTTAAAATAATCTATTTTTATAAACATTTTCAAAAGTATTGCATTAATGTCTACATATACAAAAAAAAATATGTTTAAACTATTTACAAAGTCCTATAATTAACTCTAATATCTTTTTAGCATGACTATGGCTGCATAATACATTTTCATGAAAAACCCTACTTTTAAATATCTGGTGATGGATAGGAAGCTTTTAACTTGAGTATTTTTAAAATATTTAAAATTAAAACAATGAGACTATGTCTTAATAAGCAAATAGCATACCTAATTCAAAGTAAATAATCATATACAACCATTTAAAATTAGTCAAATTTACAAACATAGCAATTCTTAATTTTTCCTACATTTTATCTCTTATACCATATAGCAACATAATTTACTAAAGAAAATACATGATAATTGATATGAAAATAAAAGATAACACATATCTAATCCACCTTGAACCTCTTTTTATAATAATAGTCACTTTGTTTTCTCAACTTTGTCCCTCCAAATACAATAATAGTCCTTTATTTCATAATAACTAAAATTGATAACCTTCATTGTTCCTCTAGAATAACAATTCCTCCATTTAATAATTTCAATTAGTAACATATCCCTTAATAAGAATTCTTCATCATATTTCACACAATTCCATTTTAGTCATATTTTCTCAAGTGATTAGAATTTAAGATAATGCAATAATACATTACCATATATAGCAATACTAGATAATATCAACTTATAACTATATATGTATTTATAAATAAATTTGTATTTTCATACAATTCTTATTATCTCACAATATTTCATCATTTAGACATTACTAACTAAAAATTCATATTTCAATCATTTTCTAATGATGCACTAACAAATTCACTAATAAACATACTTATATAATACATTAATAACATACTATACCCCTATATACTTAAATAAAAGTTTTGATAAAAAGTAATTGGCTACAATAGTCAAATATGTAGCTTTAGGATGCTTATATTCAACTATTCTAGTCAAATATATTGATCCAAAGTGCACTTAATTAACTTGTATTCAACTATGGCAGTCAATTATGGCTTCCAAGGTAGCTATAATCGATTGTCATATCTAAATATTCACATCCGAAAGCTAAGCCTCTAAGAGATATTTAAGTATAGTACTTGAATATAACTCATTCTAGAGTGGTATTCAAGTACCATATTCGAATATGACCTAGGAATTTTCTAGATTCTTGTGAATTTCTATCCTAAATAGCTAGTTTTAACTTTAACACTTCAAATGTAAACTCTAACTTAATAATCATTAGAAAACCAACATTTATAATCATTTTCCAACTCTAATAACATTTAATCTATTATATTATAAAGAATTTAAGATTAAATAATCATATTCCTATAACAAATTATTTATAATTTGATTTTCTAAATAAATATTTGTAATTTAACAAATTAAATAGATTATCAACTTACTTGATCTTGTATAGAGGAAAGTAGGAGAAGAGAGTGAAAGGTTCAATTTGCCTTAGTCAACAACATAAAAATTATCAAATTAAACTCTTAATCTTTCATTAAATCTCCTATTCAAGCTTAAAGTTTTTGAACTTAACTTGTTTACTAGAGAAAGAGATGATGATTTTTTGGAGAATTTCTTGATTTTGTCACAAAGGCTCAATTCTAAGTAAGAAATTGAAGAGAAGTGAAAGGGAAGAAGGATTCTCAATTGATTTGGAAGAAAAATGAGGAAAAATAGTTTTAGGGCTTTTATAACCACTAAAGGCATTTTTAGAATTTTCAAGGATAACTAAGTGCGTTCAAGGAAACATTCATTCTAAATTTCCTCCATGTATCCTCGTTTAAATTTAACTTCACACAATCTTATAATTATATTAATTTTACCTTTTTTATCATAAAATCTCAAATTTTCTAATTTAAATATCACCTTAAACCTACCTATAACTATTCAGGTTATTGGCACATATACAAATTTATTAGTTAAATAATTATAATAAAATTCTAAAAATATTTATAATGTGATAATTACCTATAGGAATTTTGCTAAGATGGACCTTTATTCCTCTCGAGGTGGAGAAAATTGTAATAATGGTTCTAGTGTTGACTAAATAGGTAGGCAAGTTAGGTAAACTTAGGCAAAAGGAAATCATAATAGGTGGTTATTGATTTTAATGCTAGCTACTTTGCTAGGCTTTCTTCTAATGGATAACTTCTTTTCACATTAAGAGGCATTTTTCTTGGCACACTATCGTCCTAATAAAGTACACATCAATTTAGTTATAATTAGCCTTATCAAGGTCCAATGGCTATTGAGTCTTTCAAACAACCTTATCTTTATATTACATTTAAGGGTTTTTAGAAAAAAAAAAGCAGCAAACAAGTTTTTTGAAATCATGGAATTCTTATTGATATCTCATAAAGGGCTTTCTACAATGGTATAAGTTGTAATTCATAAACATTAATGCCATGATATGGCTTCCTTTATTCTTTCTTCCCTTGCCCTTATTGCTTCTAAGCCTATTCTAAGGATGGAACCACTATATTTAGGCTTTTTTACTAAGAATTCTAAGCTAATTAAAGAGTTTCCCTTTATTTGTAAACTTATTTTTCCATATAAAGATAAAGGCAAGTAAGTTATTATGTCTTTTCTAGAAATTCCTAATGCCAAATGCTTTAAGTTATCTATTGATAAAGATCACTTATCATTGAAGGCTCCTTTTCAAGCATAAGTATGTAGGCTATACCATCCTTTTAGTTTTTTTTTTAACTCTCTTTAAAATTGATCTTTATTATTATCTTCTTCAATAAAAATTTCCTACCTCTATGGAGAAGGATGATACTTCCTTGGGCTCTATGTTTAACGCTACCTCTTCAAATCTTGATGTTGATTAAGTGGAAAAGGTGATAGAAAGAATTGTTTCTTATATTTTTTAGGACACTAAGGTTGACTTTTCTTTAATCTTCTTATTACATCATTTATTCTTTACTTTACAATTTGGTTTTATGTAAGAGGTGGATGTTGTTTGTGTTACTTCAACTATTATTTTATTTAATAGTTAGTGTTTTTTCATCTTTTCTTTTCCTATTTCTTTATGTGTCCTTTGTTTAAGCTTTTCTTAATTTGCATCAAACTTAAAGGATAATTGTAGTGGCATAAAGGAGCTAAAAGTTGCTTCTCATCCTCCAAGTCCCATAATTCAAATAAAAAGCTTGATAATCCCCTATAACTCATAAAAATATCTAGGCATTGACATATCACATCTTCATGTAGTCTCAGGTAAAAAGAAAGAGATTTCTAATAAAACATTTGAAACATCAAGTATTCATTTATTGTGTTTACTCACAGTGCTTTTACTATTTCTTCTTTAAGAACTTGATAAGTTGCGAATTGTTTGTTAAAGGTCAAGGAATTAAAATAGAGCTTACAATTTTGGCAGAAAAAATTTAGCTAACTACTTAAATGACCTTGGATTTTTAGTTAGCTAATACAGCTACTCATGGCTTAACTATAACAATTGATTGAAGAAAAGAACCTATTATGGATATGACTATAATCACTATTAAATTAAACCTAAGAGAATTTGCTCTTTAAGTAAATGTTATGGTAATAAAGTTGTTTAGTGCTACTTCAATCCTTAAACATTAGATTTTTCCTTGAATTTAAGCACTTTTGCAACTTCTTTTCCTATGATAATAAATTTTAAAGTTTCAACCTTGGAGAAGAGTCTTATAGCTCTTACAAGCCCATCTTATGATGTTCAAGTTAGGGATGTCTTTACTTCCTTTTAGCTTTAACATTTATAACTATTCTATCCTTTATAAGGAAGTTATTAGAAGTTAACACCTAAGCCTTTTATATCCTTTTAAAGGGCAAAGATGTTGAGGCTGTGTATTTAGATGTATTAGTGAAGTAAGTAAAGGCTCATAGTTCCTATACCATTTTAAATGATGATTTAAACATGCTGAAAGAGACATTGATGCCTTATCCTCAACTTTTTGTTCCTTACAATGATAAAAAAAAAGTATAGTTTTATGCCATTAGGTATACCAAGTTGGCTTAATTTTTTAAAACTTAGAAAGAAAAGATAACAATGTCATACTTTGCTGAGGAATTTGATGATTTTAGAGAAAAAGTGTTGACTCTTCTTGAATTCTTCAAAAAAAGATGTTATCCTTAAAGAGTAAGGCATGCTTCTTCTTTATGAACTTGAAGTATTGTGAAATGACAAAGAAATTATGCATTTTAGAAACTTAACATGAGCAACTTATATAGTATTAAAAATTTACTTCTTGCCATATTGCTAGTATAAAAACTAAATTAGAAATATATCATAATTTAGCAAAACCTTTCTTATTATTTTTGTAATAATGGATGCACTTTATTTTGCATACATCCGTTGGCTTTCCTAATCACTTAATCTTGTATTAACAACATGCCATTTGAGTCCTGAGGAGATGAGTGCTAATTTTATGGCTTTTCCTATAAATTTTTACTTTCTTCATAGCATCTTTTTCATTCAACTTTTAATATTCCACTCAATAATCTTCTTGCATTTCTTTACATTTCCTTTTTTCAACACGTCTTATTCAAGTAGCTCAAGTAGTGATTTAGACTTTAGAGTATTTTTTTAAAGTGATATCTGACAAAGATATCACTAAAAAATTTATCATAGTTTAGGGTTTTTATGAAGGCCTATACTTTAAGAGAGTTAACCACAAATATATATTGGTTATGACACAAATCTTATAACTAAAATGGAATGGCTTATGTATAATCCTAGCATTGCTTGGTAGGAACTTAAGCCTAATTAATCATTATTTCATATATAACATTTATGTTTTTTTTTCTAAAGTTGAGCTACTATCCATTATTCCTTCATTCATTTGCCATATTTTTAACACTTCTCCATAACCTTTCCCAGGTGTTCCTTTTATCTTCCTTCTTTTGGACAAGCAATTACTTACCAAGATTCTAATAATGTAGCCTATGTTATTACTAAAGACACAAAATATGAGTGCATATAGCTTTAAGCTTATTAAATCTAGGTTAAGCTTATAACCTTAGAGTATCCTAAGGGTAGACCTTGCCTCTATCTTTTTAAACACTAATAACCTCATTATTTTCTTTACTTAGAAGTAAGGAATTGGTGCCATAATAAGATCATTTTTAGGCTAGCTAATGTTAGGTTGAGGTTCAATTCTCTACCAAGGACTCTTAGGCTTGTGGTTATTAATGCCTTTGCTACTAATATTAGAGTATTTAATGTGAAAGGGGTGTAACACGTCATGTTTTGATATCTCATGACTTCCTTCCTACAATGACAACATATTGTGTTTTCATTTTAATCAAAACAAACATGTAAGGGCATTGAGCCAGTGTTATCATGACTTCTCTTAGTTTCACCAATGTAGAGATAACCAATACATAGCTCTATGTTAGAGAGGTTTGCGTGTTTTAGATCTATTGTGAGTTTCTTTAGTTATCTAGAGTCAGGATAATGCAAGCCTTAAGATAATCTTTGGTAAGAACACTGTAAAATTTCTGGATAGATATTACATATAAATTTGTAAAAATTAATGTTATTTATTTTTATACTTTTGTTACAGCCCTTTCTTCCTTTTTTTTTCCATTACATAAATGCTAATGATGCCTTGCATCCTATACATTTGCTTATAATGATGTACTTAGTTCTTATAATTTTCTATTTTCTCATCCCATTAACTTTTTCAACCATTAAGTTACTTGGGTTTCCCCTTTGCCATTACATAAACTTATCTTCGTACTCTGTTTTTCGGATATTGCATTCACAAACCTTTTTTTTTTATGAACCTTTGAATCTTTTAAGTTTTGTTATCTCCTTCTACTAATCTATTATAGCTTCTCATTCCTTAAGTGGCTTTGATAATACTCTCCATGAGTTTTCTAGCCAAGATGCTTTTCACCAAATGTACATAAAAGCTTTATATAATGATAAGTCCCTTCATGCATCTAAAAGTGTTAACTTCAAACATTCTTATGTAGAGGTTGCTAAATATGCTTTTGACTCTAAAAAGCTAAAGGCATAATTATTTCTAAAAGCAGTTCCTTAGTTCCCATAAAGTAAATTACTACTTGAAAGGGAAAAGAGAAATAAGGAAAACCTTTTAATATTTCTTCTTCTGATAATGATGCTTGTGGCATCACTTTAATAGCCATTCAAAATTTTGAGGCTGGAAATTCATCGATAACCTCTCTTTTAGGATATTTGACAATGGATGAGAAATTTTCAAATAAGATGCACAAAAAGGTAATGAATCTTTGTCATTTTTATGATAAAGATACTAACTTTAGTTATTAAGACAGGTTAAAAGCTTAGTTTATTAATAAGGAAGCACAAGCTAAGAAAGCTTGCAAAATTATGTCTTATTAGAGAAAAACTCTAAAAATTTATAGAAAAAATTAGAAAATGAAAGGCTTTCTTTTAATAAGGTTCTTAATGAGCTACCTACCTTAAGAACTGACTTTAGAATGGTACATGATATGTTAGATAAATTAAGAACATTCTGACATGCTTAATGAGCAAGAAAATTACTAATAGGAAGAAGTTAAATATTTTAACCATTAGAAGGACTTTATAGTTAACAAACTTCTTGAAACATTAGGAAATTACCATTCTTATTATGAGCACACTAGCAATAATGCCTTTATATTAAAAGGCGAATTATTTAAAACACAAAAAACCACTAAGAATTGGAAAAGGCAAAGTTAAAAACTTTGAGAACAACTATCAAAGCTTGAGGTAAATCATAGAGCTTTAATAAGTAGAGAATTAAACACTAGTGCTAATGTACAGTTATTTAAAAAGAAGGCTACTCAAGCTAAGTTTAATGTTAGAATGGCTTTTAGTCTTAGATTTACAATCGTGCTTGACTAGATCTACTTAGTAAAGTGCAATCTTCCTTTAGGTCTTTTTCTATGCTTGCTATGGTTTTAAGCTTTTAGCTTGGGGATTGAATGTAACTTGCGTAGGATGATGTTTAAAGACTTTGATTGAGGAATCTTTGCTAAAGAAAGATACAAAAAAGATGAAAGGAATGAGCCATCTCCTATTAAGGATTGAAATATGTTATATATATATATGTATATATATAATTGGGACATGCAATAAATATAATTTACTTTAGCTTATAAATTTACAAATGCACTTACAAATGCACTTTTATAGTAAAATTTACATTTATATTTGAATGTTAATAATCTTGATTATAAAAGAATTTTAAGGATAATATCACTTTACATATTTGAAATTAATAAGAGCAATTTCTAATCTACTTTTAGGTTTAAAAAATACAATATTTGCTAGAATTTGCTTAGCTCGCTATGTTGAAGGCCTCTTATTTTATGGAATCTTTAACGCATACAAGTCTTTCATAATATGATCTACGACTTTTAGAACTTGATATCTTACTTAGAAGCTCTAGGGTATTACTATCTTTTGATAACTTTAGTAACTCTTTTAATATATGAAGCTTATGCCTCTTTTGTTTTTTTCCTTTTCACATTTATTGTCTTAACCTAATGCCATTAGGGATTTAGTACTTCTATTTTTAAAGTCAACTATGGCTTTTTCACCATTAACTTTGCTAGTACCATGGCTTTTATTCCATAGACCGAAGAGAATGGCGTTGCTTGTGTTAGCCCTTTTTTAGTTATTTTGTAAAGTCGTAATGCTTATTGTACATAATTTACCTATACTTGATGATTGCACTAACCATTTTAGTTAAAATTCTCATTAGGGTACTATTAATTACGTCAGCCTATTTATTCCTTTGTGAATAATAAAGACTTAACCTATCATAAATAATTTTGTAATTTTTTATTAAAGTTTTGACTTTTTATATATGATGTTCTCTTTAATGAAGTTTGTCACCACTTTACCATATGATGTTCTTAAAGCTGAAGCCTTTACCTATTAGGTGAAAAGCTTCATAACCATTAATATCAAGGTTTTCCACTTACAATGTTAGCCTTTTAAGACTGATGAGGTCAAATTCTCATGTATGAAAAGGCCATGAGGTATTTAATGCATGAAGTTCAACAATAGAAGCATGGATTAAATTCCTATAAATTTTGCAAGGTTTGTAGTGGTGAATATAGGTTAATGCACCTTGCTCCATGGTAGGCCAATAATAATTAAGGTAGAGAAGTATATGATGTAGTTTTCTTACATATTCATGTTCCTCATAGTTTTCTTGATGCACTTCTTTAAGCATGATTTACTATTTTTTTTCTCAAGCATCTCCTCTATTCATTATCTACCCCTCTTTTATATAAGATTCCTTCCTTTACAAAGTATCTTATTGCCTTTTTTCTTATTTTATTAACCTTTTTTTAGTCAATTAGAAGAATTCCCTCCAAAAGATATTATGAATATCCCTTTCTTTAATCTCTTTCCATAATAACCTCTATTTTTAGTCATCGGGTAGTATTTTTTACTTAATTGGCTTAAACGACATCACATATTGTCCTCATGGTAGGCTAAAAATTTCATTAGTACTATAATTTCCTATGCAAGGATGGTCCTTCCTCATCATTTTAATATTATCCCTTTTGGACGGCGTTTATGAAGAGTATCATTCATTATTTGGTAATTTTGAAGATTTTTATTGAAACTATCATTGCATTGCTTAATTCTTGGAGGATAGGAGTTCTCTAATCATTTGGCTCTTTTAGTGGATTTTAAAGATTACGAATGTCGGAAGATTGTTAATAAAACTTAATAACAATCCTAATAGCATTTTCCATTGCTATTTTTGCTCCTAATGTTGTTAACATATTTACCTATTTGTTTTCTCCCCCTAAGAATGCAAGAAAATGATTTTTTTTTTAAATTTTCTATATAGCTTATGTCATTTCTCTATATTCCACTAAAATGGTTATTTGATCCTAAATTCTTTTATCACATACTTAATGATCAACTTGAAATTCATCTTACTATTAAATCCCTTACCTTTATTTCTTTAGTAATTATAAGCCTTAAAATAAGAGCTTTTCTATTTTAATTTTAATGCAGGGAAAGTTTAACTTGTAAGCCATTATGTAGGTATGCCTATGAGGGTTTTTCAAAATGACCTTAACTTTATATGCTAGAATAGATGGCAAATTGTTTAAGTATAACTCTCATCATTGTGATTCTTCATATAAAGCAATTACTTGCTTACAAAGCATGTTTAGCTCATTTAGTAAACCCTCTAGGACTTCTAGAATAAGCTCACAATTTACTATTAGGAATTAAGCTAACAAATTTGCTAAAGCTTGAATTCTCAATGTTTTGGGGTTAATGACTTAGATGTTAAACTTACTTATCATTGATATCCATTTTGCCATTTCCATGTGAGTGTCAACCATTATAATAGAAATTTAATAGGACTAAATTATGTTACCTATTGGACTTATTATGTTAGAAAGTAATGGAATAATTTTTGTGCCGTATAAACAAAAGCTAGACAATATTTTTCCATTGGAGAAAACCATTTTTTAAGCCTTTTAAGTAAATGGCTAAGATAGCAGATTAACCTTTCAACCCTTTTTATCTCTTATGTTAAAAGCATATTAATAGTTTTTTTTCGATAAAAGTAAGATAAAGAGTAAGAAGGATCTTTTACTAAAGAGTAGCCATGACAAGAGTGGACCTAATTATGTATAATATCTTTTCAAATGCTTCTTAGTGTTTTTCTTTCCATTCAAAGACAACATTCCCCTTTATAAAAGACATGAAGGGGTAAATCAATTCAGCTAATGTTAGGATGAATTACTAGATATAAGGCATTTTTCCTATAAAGCATTTGAGCTTCTTAAAACTCATTAGTCTTAGCATTTTCCTTATTACTTCAATTTTATCCTCATCTACCTTGATCTATTTCTTATGCACCTTTCAGCTTAAGAAATTTCTTAATAAGACTATAAAGGTATATTTCTTTGGACTAAGTCTAAAATGATACTTTTTGTATTATTCAAAGAATCATTTAAGGTAACCAATATGGTATTATTTCTTTTTAAACTTAATTACCAAGTTATCTACATAATCCTCAACAAAGTCATGTAATGTATCATGAAAGATAACAATCATAACACTTTAATATGTTATCTTTACATTTTTTAGATTAAAAGGCATGATTATGTAGTAAAAGTTACTAAAGGAGTTCTAAAGATAATTTTTGTAGCATTTAGTAAGTGGACTAATATTTGGTTATACTTGCTAAAACAATCCATAAAAGAGATTTTTTTATGACCTACTATGGAATTAGCTAAGGCATTAATATGAGGTAAGGGAAGTCATCTTTTTGATAAGTTTTATTAAGATCTCTAACTAAAAAAGTTATGAAAATTTGGTAATTTGATCAAAGGTTTAGCTATAAGCAATTTTGTAACCTTTGTGATCGACATGTCTATATAGGCTTCTTCAAGGGTAGGTCAATGATTGGATTGTTAAAGCAATAAATAACATTTTTAGTTTTTATTAAGTTTTCTTTTGATTACAATAACTTGATGACTCCATCTTTTACCTAAGCAAAAAGGATAGCCAAGACTTTTTCTAGGGGCAATGAAAAGGTAAAGAAAGTTTACCTTTCCATATGAAAGGCTTTGGCTTAGAACTTTAGGGCCTATAGTTCCTTAGCAATATGATTCCACTAGATTTTTTCTCTAGCATAAAATTGAGGTCGAATATAGGTTTCTTCTTGGGTGGCTTTATAGTGACTACTTGGCACCTTTTTCCCTCTAACATTTTAAAATGGTGCATTTGCTAGCATAATGAAGTAGAAAGCCACTTAGTTTATGTTATCTACTCTTGAAAGATATGAATATCTTTATGATGCATATATAAAGTGATATGATTCTTAATATTAATGATACAACTTTGTGCTAATAGAAACTTTGAGATATCTTCCTAACAATATAGCATTGTATAAAAGAAAAAACATTATCTTTTTTGTGTTGTCTAATTCCCTCTAAATCCATTAAATAGATATTAACTTAGGTGGTGAAAAACTTATTGCAAAATGTCATGACCATGTCATTCTAGGTTAAAATGGAGCCAAGCTAGAGCTTAATATACTAAATGTATACACTACTAAAAAAGGACTTAGAAAACTTATAGAGATAAAGGCCATGATCATTATCATAAACTTCTAAGTTGTCAATGAACTCGTGGACATGCTCTTTGCCATTCCTTTCCTAATGAACTCCCTAAACAATAATGGTTGATAACCTTGAGGATAAGGTTGGATAGATAACTTATAAGGAAATAATGGATGGAAGTTAATCTTTACAATAGTTTTGCATTTAGGCCCCTTTAAAAATCTTTACAGATCCCTTTTTGTCACTAAAGAATAGATAACAATGCTAACAAAGGATTGGATTGCTATCCTTTAAAAGAATAAAAAATGATAGGGGTTAGGTTGTGTGGTTAGTGTGAGAATTGGGATTTATGGTTATTGTTAGGTAACTATTCATGGATTGTTCTATGAAAAAGAAAAGGTAGTTTGTGATTATTAAAGGATTATCCCTACTTGAGAAAATGATAGTTGGATTTGTGTTGCATTTATTGAAACTGCTCTTATTTGCTATTGCCTTTTCATCACCTCATCTAAAATAGAAGTAGAGAATATGACCTTATTAGTTACAGTTGATATTGTTGCATAAGCATGAAAATTTAGGCTTACAGTCATTATTATAATAATAAAGTCTTAACTAATAGTAATTTTGGTAAGATTTGATGATTGAAAAAGAAAAGTAGAGGTAATAGCAGCTGTTATTGATTGTAAAGATTAGCTAATTGCAAACAAAGTGGTATACCCAGTAGAAGTAAAATTTCTAGGCATTCCTAAAGAGATATTCCAAATAAAATGACAGAAGAGGCATTATTGTTGTTGTCTTTCCCATTAGAAACCACTTGCTTGCTTGGATCCGTATTTATATACATTTCCTCAGTGGAGTCACCAAATTGTTTAGGGGAGGAAATCTAAGTTCTAAAATCAAAAGTACAACTACAAGTATAGACTTCTTAAAGGGTGGCTTAGAAGCAAAAGGAATGAGCATTCTTATAGTGAAATGCTATAGTAGGGTAAATAAAGAGCTCAGTATGTGATATGTAACCCTTTTGATAGGTGAATGCATTGTATTTATAAGTAATGGTGGAGAAAGAAGCATGTGAGAAGTGTATAATAATCTCCAAGCTAAGTTAATGGTTTATTAGCTTAGATTGAGGGCAAGTAACGTAACAAAATGTGTAATAGTAAAAGTGAATGATAAGGGTGATTTTGTGAAGACTATAAGTAGTTACCATATTTTGGATAAAGAAGTGGGAACAGGGTTATCACAATCTCCTTTGCTCATTTCAACTCAAAGGACATGTAGTAAGGAGGCTAATACGTGACATGTTCGATGCTCTTATGTACAAAGGGTGGGGCCTTTACTTTAGTTTAACTAAGCCATTCTTTAGGAAGTTCTAGACAAGGTGGAGTGGGAGATCTTTGCTCTTTATAGTGAATATTACCCTAAGTTGGATAGTTATTGGATAACTTCAAGCATTTGTAGAACCCTATTTGTTCAAAAACCAATAACAACTCATGTTTATGGTGCATTTGGTCATTTTTGGACCAACTTTTTAGGTTAATATAAATTGGATTTCTTTAAGGTTTAGCATATTTTTTTATTTTTTAAGATGCATTTTAATATTGGGCTTTATAAAATCTTATAGGGTTGGTCATAGCCTTAGTCTTTTGAGCCAGATTACCTACTAATATTAGTTTCCAATTACTATAATTTATAAGTGTATAATGCATAAATATAAGACATAAAATGATTGTTATTTATCTACAATAAAATTTTAAAAAACAATAGAAGATAATAATTTAGCCTATATTGTAAATTTGATACATTCAACCTTAATTTTTAAAGTTACATTAAAGCTATATTTTTAAATTATATCATGTTCATCAATGTGACATGTAAAAATTATTATAATACGCAAATAAATTCTTAAGTTTTTTTAATCTAAATAATTAATTCAAATTTATAATATTTGATGTAAAGATTAAGAAGTGAACGTGTGTAATAATAAAGAGTTCAAAATAAGGGGAAAAACTTAGGTAAAATTTTACAGATGTTTGTTGTGAAGTTTTGAGTCACAATTCAATATGTATATTATAATTTAACAATTATAATTATTAATTAGTTATTCAATTAGTTGGAAATTAAATATACATGTAGAATTATGATTGGAAATTTCATAATAAATACTTATGAAATTTCACCTAATAAATTAAAGATTTAAATATATGATTTTTAAAAAAGGGGTATATAATTTAACTTAATATCATGTTCTTTACAACGGGAAGATTACAATGCCCCTAGGAATTTCTAAACTTTGGGTATGTGACACAATTTCATCCATTGGATGAGATTACCTTAGTCTTTGGTAATCTCATCCAATGGATGAGATTGTGCCACACCATCTAGGGTTTAGAAACCCTGAGGACACTTTAGAATTTTCCTCTTTACAATTATGTATTTTCTTGATCACATTGTTTTCCATTATATTATTTAGATTACATTATTATGAATAAATCATAGGGGTTAAACTCAAATGGTTATTAGTGCAATTTCCTTTTTTCCTTTGGAGTCGAGTTGGGAAGCATACCAATTATTTTAGACCCACGTCATCGGAGCGTTCTAGTCTAGACACAAAATTTATGTTTACTGTACGTAAATTTTGCAGAACTATCTATAAAATTAACAACCATTTTTTACTCTATAAATTATTTTATATTTATATTATTAAAACAAGATTTATTCCTAACCACATGATATTTTGTGATGATTGGTTTGTGTCACATGATGTTATACAATGAAACATTTTCTTACTTCTTTAAATACTATAGTATTTTAAAAAATAAATAAACATTAAAATTATCTAGAGTCAAACCCATAATATCATTTAAGACAACATCATGAATTGATTCTATTAGATTAATTATCTTGATTATCATTTTATTTGCTAATTGATTTCGTTTGTTTTGTCAGAAAATATTTTTCATAGTACATGTCATCTATATATATATATCTATATATATATATATATATATATATATAGATTAATAAAGAGATGATATATCATTTTTAAGAGAACATCATGAATTGATTCTATTAGATTAATTATCTTGATGATCATTTTATTTGCTAATTAGTTTCGTTTGTTTTATTAGAAAATATTTTTTGTAAATACATGTCATTTGTATATATATTAATGAAGAGATGATATATCATTTACATTAATAACTTAAAAAATGATATCTAAAAATTTAAAAATGAAAGAAAATAAATTCTTTTTTGAAAGAAGGGAAGTTGCTTTCTTCAAATTTTTTATAGTTGATATTAAATAAGTAAAATACTTTCTCTTCATTTTAATATTTTATAACTATATTTTACTAAAAATATTTTTCAATAGAACAAATGAAGCCAATATGAATGATATGACCAATTCTTTGAATTATGATTTTACAATTTCTCATTATAATAAATAATATATTTATTTATTATTAAATTTAAGTGGATAATTATAGTAAATAAAATTTATAATTATTAATTAATATTAATAAACACTAATTTTAATTTTAATCTTATTTGAACCAATAAAAATTCAATTTCAACTTTATTTTGATAAATAAATATAGAATAAAATAACAAATTTAATTTTAAGTAGTTTTTGTAGAATATTTTCAATGAAAGAAATATCTCTGGAAATTTTTATTTTTAAATGAAATTTATTTATTAAAATATATAATATAAATAATAAATATAATTTATAATATTAATTAATTATTAAGATTATAGTTAATATTTGATCTATTAAAATATATATTACATTTGTACTATCACTGAACTTGACACTAATAGTAAATTAAATTTAAATCTTAAGGTTATTAATAAATATAATAGTATTAATTTATAAAATTCATATTCATAATATGAAATTTTTATATTTTTATAATAATTGATAATGCAAAATAAAAAAGTAGTAATATTATAGGAATTAAATTTGATTCAAAAAATGAAAATAAGACGTGTAATGCGTAAAATATTGATTTATTAAAATTAATTTTTATTAAAATATTATCTGTATTGTGCGATAATATTAATTATTTATAATATTCATCAATGAATCAAACAAATAAATAGACATAAAATAAAAAATAAATATTGACTTAAATTTTATCTTAACATACATTATATAATATTATAGGAATTAATAAAAAATTAATTTTACTTGTACCATCATTATCTTACATTCATATCATATAAGTTATATTCAACCTTATAATGAAACAAATAATTGTGAAAATGCATCCTACTATCGGAGACGGGTAATTCTCGTGTGAAATTGGGGCTATCAATGCGAGAATAAGAGTGAAATCAATAATGGAAAGTACACATGCTTTGATGATGATAATTACGGTGCATTAATTATAACGAAATACTATTAATCAAAATTATTAAATTTTATATATTTATATAATATAAATAAAATTTAATTATTAAATTTACTGACACACTTCGAGGTCTCTCCCATATTCAAACAGCCCGCCTGCACCGCACGCACCGGACAATCCGTCACAAATTTCCAGATGCCTCAAATATTCTTCCCTGCCACGAATTTTCGGTTGGCCGCAGGACAACTGGAAAACACATTATATTTTTTTTTCATAAAAAAAATAAAATGCAAAAAATGCAAAATATTTATTTATATTTATATTTTAAATTTATATATAGTACTGAAAAAATTAGATGGAAAATTAAAAAATTAACCACAAAATGACATTCATCATATTATATAATATATGAATTTGAAAAAAATCAATTTGTCATAGAATATATTAAAATGAAAATTATACTCGATTATCAATTTGATATCCTAATAATGTAAATTATCTATGCATATTAGATTCATTCTACTTTTTTATTATAAAAGATAAAAAAAAATGACAATTGTAAAATATTAGGAGAGTTGCCCAACTTTTGTCTCTTTATGTGTTTCCAAGTGCGCGCGTGTTAAAAATCTTATATTTTAACGAGACAATCACACAAAAACACATATGTATGAAAGAATAAATCTATTAATATTGGTGTAAGTCGAAATCACTTACATCAAATTTGATCTGTTAATCTTATTAAAATTTAAATAATAAAATTAATTCAATTTAAATTATTTTTATGCCGTATGTAATTTATTTTCTCTCATATAATTAATGCATTAAATAAAAATTCTTGAATCATAAAGATATTATAATTTTAATTTAATATTTTTTTACAAAAAAGATTAAAAAAAGCATAAGAAGATTTCCACAAAATCAAAAGAAATTGGTTACATTCCTTACAATAATCCATATTAATACAATACATATTATTAATTATGAATTATTGTAAAGAATATAACCAATTCCTTTTTAATTTTGTGGATATCTTCTTATGCATTTTTAATCTATTTTTGTAAAGAAACTATTAAATTAAAGTTACAATATCTTTATAATTTTAAAATTTTCATTTAATGTATTAATTGTGTGAAAGAGAGTAAATTAAATATGGTGTAAAAGATTATTTAAAATAAATTAATCTCATTCTTTAAATTTTAATAAAATTGATAAATTAAATTTGATATAAGTCATTTTGACTTATACTGCTATTAATGGATCCCTCTTTTCTCACTCTTTATATATATATATATATAGGATAAAACCTGGGTTCTCTTCTAATATATCTAATTAGGTCAGCTTGCACATTATAAAAAATTTTATGAAAAAAAACACATAAATAAAATATTTACATAGATGTAAGTGTTTAAATAGGGTCCAATCATAATATGTTAACTAACTTAAATCTATTCAATGAAATGCTTTATACATTTAATAATCGGTAAATTGCATTGTAATGACACTTCTTAAACTTTTTTTTTAAAAGGTGCTAACACTGGTCTTTATTTCAAATAGGTACCAATTTTATGAATTATTACTATTATATTCCTAAAATACCCTTTTTTAACTAAGAAAATATAGTTATAAATCACGAATTTCGGAAAAGTATAACTTTATGATTAGTTAACCAATTTTTGCATATGACCACTTATTTTTATTAGTTTTCCCATGATATTTGAATAGAAAATAAGAAAATTTGGATTTGGCAGAGTCTACCTAGTAAAAAATATGTAAATTGAGTTTAAAATTTTGAATGATCATAACTTTGTACTCGGTTATCTCTTTTAGGTGATTTTTTTTATTTCATATAACTTTTTGAGATCTACATACTTGCAAAGCCAAAGGCGTTTTGCCCATTCTGGTTAGTGAAAAAAAAGCTTTTTTCAATGATTTTTCTTACTTTAATTTCATTTTTATCAATTCAAATTTATTCAAATTTTATATTAAACTTTTGCTCCCTAACTCTTTTGATGCCTAGTAGTATTATAATAATTTTTTTAACAAATAAAACTACTAAAGAACTATATATTATTATTTATAGACTAAATAGTAACATGTTACTATTTTATTTTAAAACAGTAACACTAATTAAAAATCCTAAATAAATGTATAAATTAAGTTTAATTAACAATAAAATTATCAAACAGCACCATATTATTATTTATTCTTAAAATAGTAACATGTTACTATTTTGTTCTAAAACAATAACATCAACAAAAAATATCAAAGAAATAGATAAATCAAATCTAATTAACAATCAAACTATCAAAGAAGTGCATGTTATTATTTCACTTCAAAACAGTAACATCAACTAAAAATTTCAAATAAATGCAGAAATTAAGTCTAATTAATAATAAAATTATCAAATAACATTATGTTACTGTTTGTTTTCAAGACAGTAACAGATAGTAACATATTATTGTTTCATTCCAAAATAATAACACCAACTAGAAATCTTAAATAAATGGATAAATCAAATCTAATTAATAATCAAATAGTAAAAAAAGAAGATATTACTATTTCACTTCAAAACAATAATACCAACTAAAAATTTTAAATAAATGCATAAATGAAGTTTAATTAATAATAAAATTTTTAAATAATACCATGTTACTATTTATTCTCAAAACAGTAATATATTACTATTTTATTTCAAAACAGTAACACTAACAAAAAATGTCAAATAAATAAATAAATTAAGTGTAATTAATAACCAAATTACCAAAGAAGTGTATGTTATTGTTTGTTCTTCCGAATAGAAACATATTACTATTTTATTTCAAAACAGTAATATCAACCAAAAACTTCAAATAAATAGATAAATCAAATCTAATTAATAATTAAATTGTCAAAGAAGATAATGTCACTGTTTCATTTCAAAATAGTAGCACTAACAAAAAACTTCAAATAAATAAATAAATCAAGTGTAATTAACAATTAAACTAATAAAGAAGTGCATGTTACTGTTTGTTCTCTAACAGTAATACTAACAAAAAACTTCAAATAAATAGATAAATCAAATTTAATTAACAATCAAACTATCAAAGAAGATGATGTTATTATTTTGTTTCAAAATAGTAACATCAATAAAAAAATTTCAAATAAATGGATAAATTAAGTATAATTAATAACAAAATTGACAAATAACACCATATTACTATTTATTCTCAAGACAGTAACATGTTATTATTTCATTCCAAAATAGTAATATCAACAAAAAATATCAAATAAATAGATAAATCAAGTTTAATTAACAACTAAACTGTTAAAGAAGAGGATGTTACTATTTTATTCCAAAATAGTAACACCAATAAAAAAATTTCAAATAAATAAATAAATAAATTATGTTTAATTAATAACCAAACTACCAAAGAAGTACATGTTAATGGATATTAAAAACTAAACTATTAAAGAAGAGAATGTTACTATTTCATGTCAAAACAATAATACCAATAAAAAATCTCAAATTAATGGATAAATCAAGTCTAATTAACAACTAAACTGCTAAAGAAGAGGATGTTACTGTTTCGTTCTAAAATAGTAACACCAACCAAAAACTCCAAATAAATGAATAAATCAAGTTTAATTAACAATCAAATTACTAACTAACAGCATATTATTGTTTGTTCTCTAGATAGTATTATGTTACTGTTTCGTTCCAAAATAGTAATACCAATAAAAATTTTTAAATAAATTAATAAATAAAGTTTAATTAATAACTAAATTGCTAAATAATAACATATTACTATGTCTCTAAATTCTTATTTATTTTTATTTTTATCTTAAGTAAAAATTTATTTTAATTCTTAAAAAATTAAATTTTTATTAATTTTATTTATAATTAAATTTTATATTAATTTAATTTTTTAAATTTAAAAATTCTCTAATTTTAATTCTTATAATTTTTTAGTCTTTTATTTTTTATTTGTATTAAATTAAAAAAATTTTAATTTTAATATATGGGAAAAAGATGTTTCTATTTTAATACTTTTTATCTTCTTGAAATGTATAGTAAATAAGTCATTTTATCTTTTGGATATCATAGTAAAATTTTGTATGCGGGTACACTTAAATGAAAGAAAGTAGCTTTCATGTACCTCACTGTAATAAATTGTAACAAACGACACCGGCCTAATTTTTTCCTTTTAATAATTCAAATATACAAATTATCAATGATTATAATAGTTCATAAAATAATTCTAATGTATAATTTTTTATAAAAATGAAAAGACTTTTTCAAAAATAAGATAAAATTTTTGTTGGGATAGAGCATAAGGTTTGGTGTCTTAACACACTCGCATTTTTCTATGAACCGTATATATATGTATTTTTTATTATTATTAATATTAGTTTTTCAAATTTTTTTATTGAGGGGCATTGTCAATAAAAATGATAAAAAATTAAATGAAAAAAAATATATTTGATATAGTAAATAAGCTCACTTATAATTGATTAATTTAATTAATAAATTATAAGTTTTATTTAATGCAAGTAGCTGATAAGTTAATAAATAACTAATAAATTAATTAGCATTTAATAATTTATAACTGACAAGTTTGCTAAATATATTAAATGTGTCTAATAAAATTAGTTAAAAATTATAAAATAACATGTTAATATAAATTAAATTAATTCAAATTTATTTTAAGGATAAATTATATTAATGCAATCAAAATATTTAAAATAATAATAAGAATATAATTATCTAAAATTTAATTAATAATATTTATGTAATTATTTATTATTTATTATTTATTTTTAAAATAATAATTTAATAATCTAATATTTAATTAATTATATTTTATCACATCACATATTAATTTATATATATTAAATTAATGAGAACATTTCAAATATTTATTTACATAATTAGGATATAAATTATTATTTAATTAAAAAAGGATAAATTTAGAAAAGTATTAAAAATTTATTAACTTATAATTGATAAGTTACCCTATGAAATTTATTAAATAAAAGGCTATTTTTCAAATAACTAGTGCACCAAACACTTTTAAAAATTGATTTGTAACTTATTGACCATGTTATTAAATTATAAATTATCTTATTTATTATCCCAAACAATACATAAGCTAACTATTAAAGAATTTATAGCACTAGTTTATTAAAAAAAAAGTCTATTTTGATAAATTTTATATGATAACTTGTAATTTATAAATTGATAATTTCTCATTTTTTTAAAAAAATTATCTCTTTTTTTAGTTAATTGGCAATCTATGTCCTAATTATATAACATACTCTTCCTTTTTCCCCCTTATTTTAAATAGTAAATACAAAGAGGAGTATAAAAATAAATAAGTAATGTCATAAAATATAATTAATTAAGCTTTAAGAAATTATATTATTTTTAATAACAAATAAATATGAAACAAAAGAGTAATAAAATATAAACATGTGACATCACAACATATAATTAATTAAAATTTTTATAATTATATTCTTACTTTAAATATCTTGATTATATCAATATAATTTGATCATAAGATAAATATGAATTAATTTACTTGATATTTTCATTAATATTAATAATCTTTTTATGTTATTTTATATTTATTAGCTAGCCTAATCACTAAATTTATTAACTGCTTCTAATATGATTAATAATTTACTAGTTTTTAATTGTCATTTATTAACTAAGTTATTATGATGACAATAGGATAGGGTGCCATGTCCCAACAATCCTGCTCTTTACCTTGTCTTTACTTGAAAGACAACTTGGTGTTTTGTCCTTATGATTTTTGTGAAGCATTGATACCTTATAGGAAATTTTAAAAAAATGAAAAAACATTAAAAATTAAAAATTTTGAATTTATATATCTAAAATATATATAATTAACACATAATATTTAATAATAATATTTTTATGTATTAACCAAATGACTAAAAGTGTAATTTCAATAATTTAAGATATCAATCCTAAAATTTTGCTGTGAAATACAACTTCCTATATAGTGCAACAATTCATTTATCTTCATGCTACGGGAACAAAGGCTAAGTATGGTTAGATAAATTAGTTTTGTGCCAAGTTTTGTAATTAATTGAAACAATTAGGTTTGAAATTTGAAGACTCATTGCAAACTATTTTAAAATGTATAACCAATTTTAACTAATGTTAATGGATATAATCGATTTCAGGATGGGTAATTCATTTTTTATGGTTCAAAATTCACTTTATATTATTTGATTATTTGTAGGGTTTGAATTTCTACTTCATATTAGAATATGTCTTGTTTGCCTTTGGGATATGAGAATTGAAAAAGAATAAAACTTTTACTTTCTAGCCTTATATGTTGGTATAATCAAGCATCTATGGATTTTTATAAAACTGTTAGATCATTGGCTTAAGAGTTTGAAGAGAAAAGAGAATATGAAAAATAATTTTGATGATATAAAAAATTATATTACCATTTATGAGAAAGGAGGAAAGTAAAAGCATTTTATCTGAGATTAATATGAATAAAGTCATATTGTAATAACCTAAAAATAAGGCAAGAAGCAAATTTTTCTAGAAAATTTCATCACAGAATCCTAATATGAAAATCAGGTGAAATTCGAGAGAATTGAAAGGGTAATTTCAGAGTGAGACTAACTAGAAAATTTTTGAAAATTTTAATAAATGTTACAATGAATGAAAATCAGATTAAAAACCTAAAAATAGATTTGGAAAAATCCATTTAGAAATTTGTCATATTTTGATACTCAATAAATTGAAAAAGTAAAAAAATTGAGTTAAAAATATAACAAATTAATTTTAAAAATTTCATAGCTGGTCTAAATTAAATTTTAAGGCTTAAAATGATTGTGAAAAATTAAAAGTAAAGCTCTAAAAATATTTATATATTTAGGGGTGAAAATGCAAGATAATGAAAGATTTAGAGTCAAATCGTAATAAACCTTTTTTATCTTTTAAGAGGGTTAATTTTTATTTGTATTGGGTTAGATTGACCTAAGTTTTAGAGGCATAAATCTGAATTTTTAGGCCTAAGAATATAGGTCCATAGTTGGCCTAAGCTTTCAAAGGAAGCTAAGGACCAAAGTAAAAAAAAAAGGTAAATTTGGGGCCATTGTGTAAAAAGCAAACTTAGCCTTTTTGAGTGGCTAAATTTTATTAGCCAAAAGGATCATCATTTGCTACTAGAATAGCATACTTAGACGTGCAAAATGGCTAGCTAATTGTCCAAAATTTTTTCTCCAAATCTAAGGAAAAATAATAAAGAAATTCATAGAATTTTGTAGAATTAGGGTTAAGTTTTTTTATATATATTTGTGGGGCCTTGAGAGTAAAAAAATTTTGCTTATCAACTAGCTCCAAACCATGACTTTGAGAGAAAAAAAGAGAAAGGAAGTCTAAGTTTTTCAAATGGGAAAAAAAGGGGGTTTTACAAATTACTTAATCTAATAAGGTAAGCAATAAATTCCTTTAATTTATTCCATAAATCATCATTAATCTTCTCCTCAAATGTTTAAAATTTAATTTATTTTCATAAAGCTTTCCTTGCTATTTCAAAAGAATTATTGAAAGTTTAGAAGAAAAAAAAATTAAGATAAGTGGTAGCTCTCACTATTTTTAGAGCCATTCCAAAGGAATAGGTGATTATATTGTTAGTATATGCTTCTTTATTTTCTATTTAAAATATGTTGATGTATGATTCTATTTTAAGGTGTTCTAATCAATATTATAATGATATGTTGTTGAAATATTAATTTCAAGAGTGGTAGGAAAAAAGGATTTATAAAAAATTATTTAGGAAAAATGGAAATAAGAATTTGTGAAATTGAAACCAGCTTCTCTCTTATGGTATTAAATAGAGGTTTAGGATACCTAGTATAATTGAAGTTTTGAAAAATTTAAAAATTAAATCTTTAGCATTTTATGGTTATATTTGGTGTTAGAAGGAATGTAAATGAATTTAAAATTTAAAAATTTTTAGAAATTTTTAGGTAGGTGATAAGGCAAGTTAAAGGTGGAACTCCTAATTTTGTCCATTTTAGAACCCTATGCTGGCTGGTCGCGGGTTTGATATTTTTTAAGGTATAAAATGATTAATAAAACTTATGAAAATTTTTTTCTTACCCCTCCATATGTTAGGAGACTCACAGCCAAATTTGATGGTAATTAAAGTTCAACTGGATATCCAATAAAATTTTCTATTTCTAGTGCTCCAATGCTGTTTTAGCTCTGGCCCTATCTGATTAGTTTTGCATTTCCTTTTATTTGACCTATCAATTGAATGATAAAAATTATGGAACTTCTAGGATATATCATTTGGGATGTTAGCAAGCTCGTGACAAAATTTGGTGGCAATAGGAATTGATTTGGTTACCCAAATGGTAGCTTTATTTTAGTAGCTCTGAAGCTATTTAAATTTAATTGATATGAGATTTTGCTTTTGATACACTAGTAAACCTACAAATTTATTTGTACAACACTTAATAAATCTTTCATTTAATGTGTTATGAATATTGTGGTAATATTTAGCAATAATTAGATTCTATTTGACTAGTGAAAAAGGGCTTTAATTATATGTACCTCTATGCTACCTTGTTCTATAATTCTTTCTTTGGGTTATAAATGAATAGTACCCATGAAAGTATTATAAGCAATTTGATTGTCGCAACTTGTGTAATAAAGTGTTAGAAATGTTAGAATAAATTGTGGTGAAATTTAGAATGAGTTTATGAGCACAAAAAGGAAGTTATAAATTTGCTTGAAACCCTTTGAAAATTGTCAAGAAAGAATTTAAATGTATATGTCACATTGATGTGATGCATAAAACACTTATGACATATTGGGTATTTAACTATACACTTGGAAATGGATAAAATGGTTGATGTGTTGACATCCTATTATTACTTATTATGAATTGAAAGGGGGGAAATATAACATCCTTTGTAGAAAAAGAGAGACATGGTTAGTAGTGGAGGGAAAAAGGTTAGTGGCTTAAAAATTAGGGTAGCGGGGGATAAGGTAGGACCAAAGATAAGGTAGTACTTATATACTTACTATTGCCATTTTCTATGATGAATTGTACTAATGATATACATAAAGAAAATCCCTGATAAGATATTAGATAGAAATTGTACTCAATGATAAGGTCAATCTTTTGTGATAAAAGTGATCAATACCACTTACTGAGTATATTTTATACTTATTATTTATTATATACATTTAATGATAGGTACCAACCATAGAGCTGAAGCAGCAAATTAATACTTGTACAGCAACCTTCCAATTTCTCTATGATATCTAAGGGACATTATCTAATAGGGGTTCAATTGTTATAATATGAAAAATTTTGTTAATTATTACATTTATATAAATAATATTTTTTGCAATATATGTATATGTACATATATATCTAAATGTATGCATGTATAGAGCTTTAAAACTTATAATATATGCAAATGTTTTTTTTTTAAGTTTAAATGTCTGTTTCTTCCCCAATAATAACTTAATAGGGATATCAAAATATTAAAGGCTTGTAAAGATATCTATTTAAGAAGCTAGTACTAAATAGGTATCTTTATGTCAATCACGATAATAATGAGATGGGTCATGACACATATAAAAAAGGAATGATTAATTTAAAGCCTTAAAACTTAAATTGTCCACACTTGAAACTTGAGAATAAAGAAGATGGATTAAAAAAAAATCTCAAAGAGTGTATTTAAATTGTTATGTTTGTTTTAGGAACTATTAATAAGAGGCAAGCAGCAACTTTTGTATTTAGGATGCATTAAGTTTAAGGCAAATGTTGTTATTAAGCCTTGAAGTATTATTAAAGACCACAAGTAAGTTTTAAGAATACTTTAATCGATTGATTTTAGTTAAATTCAATAATATTTTTTAACCTAAATAATTTGATTAAAATTGAATTTTTTTAACCATTTAAAACCTTTGCATTTGATTAACCAATTTAACTTGTCCGTTTTGCAATTAGTTTGATTTGGTAGCATTGGTTTGACCTAATTGGTATAACTTTATATGGAACAAAATTTAGAAGGTAAATCCAGATATGAACTTTTGCTGTCTTTGTGCTTACATTTAAGGGTGGAAATAAGTTAAATTAAGTTGGGCTTTAACATAAATAAGTCATAATTAATTTAAAATTTCTTGCTTGAGTCTAACTTATAACTTATTTGGAGACTAAAATTTTGGTATGACTTGATTTATTTATAAAATTTAGGAAGTTTAACCTAACTTTTTGGATTATTTAGACCCATCTATTAAAATCCAAATAAGCTATTGATCAATTTATGAATCTAGGTGTATATGCTATAAACAAGCCCCTTAGTAAAAAAGAAATATAATAATAATTTTATTAAACAAATAAGATATTAAACAAAAGTTTATCTCTTATTTTATAGAATTTCTAATTATTCAAGATGACAAGTTATAATAATGTTTATTTAAAATAAAAAATATTAAATGATTTAATAATACATTATCATCATTCATAATCATTATTCATAGATAGACTTCAAAATTGTGAAAAGATTGATGACTAGATTAATGAAAGAAAAGTAAACACAATCAATACTCATCAATATTAGCCCACTATACTTTCATGGGAACAAACCATCTTTAATCTTACTATATGATAATACTTCCACTTATAGGAATTGTTTGATTTGTGTAGAAAATAACTTCTTGTAGAAAATTGAATTTTTTAGGAAATAATTTTCAACATGAACCTCCTAAGAAGTACTTAAAATTATTTAGTTAATACATAAGAAGTGATACTTCTTATCTTATATCTTGTTTGGTTTAATTTTGAATATCATAAGAAGTATTAATAAAATGATTATTATATCACAATATTATTATAATTCTAAATAATAAATTTTAGTAGTTATTAATTAAATTTAATAAGAATAATTTTATCATTTTATCTATAAATAGCATGTGAAATAAAACTTACCTTGGGGAAATAGGTAAGCAACTTCTTATATTTTGTGAAAATTAGAACTTCCCAAGAAGTTCTATTTCTTTTAATTTATATGATAATGACTAACCAAATAATCCATCTATTTTCTACTTTTCAAAAAATAGAATTTCTCATGTTATTAAGACGAATCAAATAATCTCATATTTTAATGAATTGTATATTTTGACATCATTGTTGAATAACTTTTAAAATTTAGAGGATAGTTTTCTATTTGTAAAAAATAGAAAAAGAAAAAATGAAATATTTAGCCTTTTATTTATAATTTGGTGACTATTTTATCTTTCAAACTTTATAATTATTAGCATTAATACTCCATTTTTTTACTTTTATTATAGTTCTATTTGGTAATTAGCTGATAACATTAGTAGTTAACTAATTGAATTAATTTTTAATTGATAACTGATTATATTGATTGATTTGACTAATTGATAGCATTAATTGTTTATATAAAAATGTATGGTAAAATCAATTATTTATTATTAACTATTTGTGTATAAAATGCCATACAAAAGCATAAATATATATTATAATTTATTTGAGTATTCTTTTACTTTAATAATATTTTAGATTATAATATATTGTTTATTGTATTATATTCTTTAAAAAAATATATCATTTTAATTTATTATATTTATTTAATTTTCTTTTAAAAATGAACCATTATAGTTTTCTAATTAAGAAATAGTTATAATATTTTGGTTAGATACAATAACTATTGCTTATTTTATAATTATTTTTAATATTAAAATTAAAATTCATATGTTTATTATTAAAAATATTGATAATTACACATTTTAAGTATAAAAACATATCTTTTCAAAGTAATATCATTTCATTGTTTCTTTTTTTCCTTAATATGTATTATTCTTTAATTTAAAAACATTATTTGACAAAATGTTAATAATTTTATCTATATTTTTATTAATTACTGTGAAATAAAATATATATTCTCTTCTTTTCTATACAATTTAATAGAAAAGATATGATTATATTCATATAATTCCTTTTAATATTATGTATATATTTTAATATACATTATTATATTTATTTATTTTTATTAAAAAATAATTATAATTTATTATATGTATTAAATTTTTTAAGAAATAAATAAATATTATTTAGTATTTTCTTATTTATTGAGGATTGAAATGTAAAAAAATTATTATTATGAGTAAAAATGTCATTTTATTTACTAAATGCAAATTAGTTATTTCAAAAAGCTACTATTCTCAATTTTTTCAAAATGACTATTTGAAAGTTAATAAGTTGGCTAAAATAATAGTTATTAAACACTCAAATTAATTGATTGACTTAGTCAAATAGTTAAAGACACTTTAATTAACTAAAAATTAATCAAGAAGCTATTTACTAAATACCCTCTATGTTTATTTACCCCTCCTTTCACTTGCAATGTCAAAATAAGTAAAAAAATATTGAAACAGATTGTTATTAAATCCTACCTTTTTAAGTCAAATAAATACTTGTATTTTACTTATATTCTTTTTATTCAATATTTATTTTAATGTTATGAGTGAAGAGAGGGGCATATAATTATAATAAATATAAAAATATGTGATTAATAGTGCTAATTATAAAATTTAAAAGATGTAATAATTATTTCACTATTTTTATAAATGAAAGATTAAATAATGTGGTTACTCTAAAAAAAAAGTAGTATTGAAAATTTAATATTAGGGTATTGTTAGAAATATTTGCATAAAATATTTCCAAACAAGAGATAAGTATTTACTAACTTTTTACAATGTTAAACATTAGCCAAATTTTACGTTTTTTTTCTTCTGTGGAGATTTCATTTAAGGTAAATTGCACTCATTATATTTTTAAAATTTAATTTAATTATAGTTATATTCATTTTTTAATTTTTAAAATATATATTTATTTTTATTTTTTTTGGGGAAAGCTGAAGTATGTGTAAAATTAAAAAAGAGATAAAAGCAATTTAACTAAAAAAAGATAAAAGCAAGAGAGTAACAGAAAAAATATTTTTAAGATAAATAGGGGTGCAAGTAATTTAATTTTTAATTTAACAGTAAATTCTTCCGTATCTAAAACTTATTTATTATTTATATATCAATATTTAATAATTTATATTCAATTTCATATTTTTATAAAGTAAAAATATTTAATTCAACAACTCACAATCCACCGACAACTTATCAGACGGGTGGAATGGGCTTTAATTTACAGTTCAAGTCTGAACCCGCGGTGTAACGAGTACCCTAATTTCTTGTTTCCTGTAATTGTACAAACACAATACGCACATCGAGTTAGGGTTTGTTCTTTTCAAGCTTCCTCTTTTATCGACATCCCCTCTTCTCTGATCCCCCTATGTGAGATCAAGCTCAGCTATTCCTGGTTAACAGAGAAAAGAAGAAGAGAATTCGGAGGAGAAGCTTCTAGGGCAATGGAAGCTCAGGCTCGAGTAGGTATGGTCGTCGAAGGGGGACAAAGGGCTTTAAATACCGCTCATGGAAGCGTTGTTGATGGCAGTGCGAGGAAATTTTTGCGGCAGAAACAAGCAATGAATCAGCAATCCCAGATAGGAACGGTGCCGCAGCTTATCGCCGGCGGTGTTGCTGGTGCTTTCAGCAAGACCTGCACTGCGCCTCTTGCGCGCCTGACTATCCTATTTCAGGTTTTTCTATAAAAGAAGTTATAATTCTAGTTCTCATTTCAATTGCGTTTGGGAAAATGGGGGTTGTGTTTGTTGTGTTGAAGTTTTTGGGGAGGCTGCTTTTTAGTATGTACTTTTATATTGAATGATTGTTAGTCTATTCATTCTGAAGTTTATTTATCGATGAAATAAGTTTACTGTTATTACTTGAGCTATTGCAATTTTGGCTTATGCTATCCTTATATTGTGTCCTGCATCAAAGAGATGCAAAAAGAGTTGTCTAAAATGTCATATTAAAGGCTACAAGTGTGATAGTCAATTAGGTAGAATTAGATAAATATGCTCTTAGAACTTTAGTTAAGTAGGAGCTGCGTATTAGAACAAATTGCACTTGAGTTTGCAGGTTATGTTGTCCTAGTCTTCCCGCATCCTGCATAATACAAATGTGCAAACTTGTGTCTGTTTTGTCATTTTAATGATTATTTGTGTTGAAGTCAGAAACTTAGGCTCTTGTCCACATCATACTCAGAGTTCAGCAGTTGCAGTTGCAGTTGCAATGGACAGATCATGAATGCAATTCTCCGATCTTCCTTAAATCAGATAGGTGACTTTTTAAGATGGAGCGGGGAAATGTAGCATTGAATCTGGTGATAGAGCTCTCTAACACAATTTATGCATGCTTAATTAGTCTCAATGTTTTGGTTAGAAAGGTCCAATCTAATAGTTTTTTTGGTACGGTGGAAAATTTAATAACTTGAGAAGTGAGACACATTCTGCAGACATTTATGTATCTTCTTAAGCTACTTTTCTTTGTCCAGTTTCTCAGCTGTGTTTTGATCTTATTTCTTTGCGTTTGATGCCCCTCTGTGATCTTCAAATTGTACTAGAGAGAATTGTATTATGTGGTGATAGTCGGGGTCCTATCAGAGTACCAACAATCATAATCAAGATTGCATAGTTGTAACCTTTGTTCTTTCCTTTGATGACATTTTTTATTTTTATTTATTATTATATTATTATTATTATCATTATTATTATTATTATTATTATTATTATTATTTGGTGAATGTGATCTGATGATTTCATTGTGCTACCCCGTTACCATACAGCAATAATTCCTTTCATTGGTTTAACACTTTAACTGGCGGTACTGACTAATTGACATCTGTCCAATTTATCAATTATCAGGTGCAAGGTATGCATTCTGATGTGGCAGCATTGAGTAAGCCTTGCATATGGCGTGAGGCATCACGTATTGTCAATGAAGAAGGGTTTAGGGCATTTTGGAAAGGCAATATGGTGACTATTGCTCACCGTCTTCCTTATTCTGCTGTCAATTTCTATTCCTATGAATGCTACAAAAATGTAATTTCTAATGTCCCTCACATAATATTGACATGGTTTTTACTTATATTCTTGTTTTCTGTAACCATTTCATTCTGTGTTATACTGCAGCTATTATACTCGCTTCTGGGAGAGAATACTAAAGGAAATGCAAGTGCAGACCCCTTTGTGCACTTTGTAGGGGGTGGTTTGGCTGGCATGACAGCTGCTTCTGCCATATATCCTTTGGATCTTGTGAGAACGCGGCTTGCAGCACAGGTAATATGCACTTTCTGTTTGTTTGTGCAGTGTGTTCAACTTTTCACTTTTATCTTGACACTGCTATGTGTTGCTACTTTGCAGAGAAATTATTTATACTACAGGGGCATCTGGCATGCATTTAGTACCATTTGTAGAGATGAAGGTTTTCTGGGGATGTATAAAGGACTTGGAGCAACATTGTTGGTGTGTTGATTATGTGCTCAATTCTTGTTTCTGTATATTGATCTTGTAATATGTTGATGACTGACATAATTGGTTGCCTCATGTGATTTAGGGTGTCGGGCCCAGCATTGCTATAAGCTTCTCTGTTTATGAGGCCTTGCGTTCTTTTTGGAAGTCCCAAAGGTGAATTCCAATGATCATATGACTGCATAAAATTGAAGGTTAGTTTATGCTGTTTCTCAGTGTATATGGTTTGTGAACATGTTTATTTTTCTTAAAAATTTTAGGCCCAATGATTCCACCGCCATGGTCAGTCTTGCTTGTGGCAGTCTTTCAGGCATTGCGTCATCAACAGGTGGGTGCTTGCTGGTTCTGGTTATTGAGAATGAATTTATCAAGTTCTTATATATGGTACAAACCAAATGTCAGCTAAACTACAACATGTGTCTTTTCTTGCTGCTCACATTTTTGCTTATGTACAAGATAAAATTCAAATACTGTTATATTGAGAAATAAGTCATCATCTTACATGGAAATTGGTCGTCTTGACAAGTTATGGGTTCTATACGCATATTGTTCTCTTCTTAGCATTGAGCATAATATTTTTGCAATTTTAGATGAAATTTTCCTCCTCTGGTTGTACTACTTATATACTAGTACATTCTAATTTAATGTTGTTGAGAACACATAATCAGAATAGTTCACGTAAGCCATGGAGTTAACAATGTTTTACAGCCTGTGAATTTGGTCACCTCACGTATCTGTCTGTCTTTCCCAATTCAAGTCCTTAGGTTGATTGGTTTTGTGGCTTGTCCACGGAAAAGTTTTCATCTGTTTTGTCTGTAATTCTGGAGTCTACATGTTCAAAATTCTAGTCCGTCAATAATTTTTGTTTTAATATGGAAAGAACTAAAGGATCCTGATGAGAAGCGCTGGCTCTAGCTATCAGCAAATTTCTGCTCATGAGAATATCACTTAGATTTTAACCCATGCTCAGTGCACCTTTACAAAGATTGCTGTTTTAAGGAGGAAATTAAAATCCCTTCAAAACTTAAATACGTTGACTGGTGCTCAAGGGTTGCATATTGGTATAAGAATGATTTGTTTGTCAGTTTTTCTTTTTCCTTGAAGGAGCGGTGAAATTGCTTTTTGACATTCGTGATCATTCTTTGATTGTTCTATGATTAGTTTTGGTGCACATGGTAGTATTGTTCTATGATGCTCGGACTTGGATATGGGTGTTGGGCTCTGTTATGGATTCATGAGTTTGACATTGTAAATGAAGAAATTTCTAATTTGAAAATACGGGAACATTGTTATTAAGTGTCTAAATGTAGGATATGGACAAAGGAGAGGGGGTGATTATTTTTTATATAAATTAAAATGTATATTTCATAAGCTGTGCATACATTCATGTTTACTTGTTTATTAATTTTATTTTTTATTCCAATATATAATTATATATTGATAACAAAGTCCTCTATACCAGAACACATTTCGTAAATATAATATTGATTGATGTGATTAGAAAATTAGTAAGTAAATAATAAATACATAATAGATAATTATTGGGAAGATAAATTTTAATGGGAGAGGTTCGAGGTTGTTAGTAAATAACAGACACAGATAGAGGTGTTTATAGCATTTAAGTTTTAATCAATATTCATTCTGACTTTTATTTAGAAAATAAAAAACTCTTCCTTTTCCATCTTCTTCGTCACCTCTTTATCTACCTCTCTCTCACATCTTCCTTAACCTTTTCTCCTCCTCTCCCCCCCCTCCATCGCCAGCCTTTCTGCTCTCTGAATCCAGATTTTCAACTCCAATCCTCATTTCCCTTCTATGAAAGAGAGTAATGGAGATGCTTTTACTGTGGAATGCCAAAACCAACATTTGGATTTATGTACCAACAAGTTTGGGGAGGAAATTGTATCCCATTTTGGGATGAACATCCTGAAATGCTGGACGTTGATGATTTCATAGCTGGGCCTAAAAATTTCTCCCCGAGTTGGACCCATATCCCATGTCTTTACCAGCATTGTGTCATGTCGACACAGGTACAGCAAGGGAAGATGCTGAGTCCGAGCATCAGAGGTATTGTTTTATAATCTTGACAAAAAATAATGATACTTAGAGATAATTGCATCCAAATTATTATTTGTGTTGATCACTAACAGTTATGTCTCACCTAAATACAATGCCAGATTATTTCTGCCTCCGACTTACCTGTTTGTAGTGCTTACCATGCAATATATTAATTATAGCCTGCTTGACCATTGTAACAACTACTTGTCATTGACAAACTATTCCCTTGGGAGGAAAGCTTGCTTTTGGAGGTTGAATCTTTGGTGACATTAGGGGGGTGTCTTTTTGTCTAAAGCTGGCATGTCTTGCATGTTGTGAAGAAGCTGATGATGTGAGGAATGCTTTCTTGTAATTATCGATTTTTTTGGGGTTGTCTTTTTGTCTAAGCTGACATGTCTTGCATGTTGGGAATAAGTTGATGATATGAGAATAGCTTTCTTGTGATAATTTATTTTTGAATGTTGGCAAAGGAAATATGTAGTTGGAGAGGATTAACCTCTGGCAGTGTTCTATGTTTGGGATGATCTGGTCTAACCATTGTTACCTAACATTGATGTGCTTTATTGTCTCGCTAAAATGCAGCTACATTTCCACTGGATCTCGTAAGGCGCAGGATGCAGTTAGAGGGGGCTGGAGGCCGAGCCCGCGTCTATAATACTGGCTTGTTTGGGACATTTGGACATATAATTCAGACTGAAGGGTTACGAGGGTTGTACAGAGGCCTTCTTCCCGAGTACTACAAGGTTGTTCCCAGCGTTGGCATTGTCTTTATGACTTATGAGACATTGAGGATGCTTCTATCAGGCATTTCAAGTTCCTAGTATTCTCCAAATTTTCAATTTGCATTGTGCTGGTCACATACAAAAGTAAAAATTAGGAAGTTTCTCCCCTCTAAATGGCAAGCTGGAAGATGTTAAGGGCAGAGATTCTGTTAGAAAATTTTGGGGCAGTGAATTTTGCTATCACTGCCTGATGAAAACATTTTTATGTGTATAGGTAGTTTATAACTGAGTGAATCCAATTGTACCGATTCGAATTTTAGGTTGAAATCTTTTGTAGTTGTTTGGTGATGATCTGATCATCGAAACAGTTTTACAGCAGCCTTATGTTTCCTGCTTGCCTTTATAGGTGTTTTGTATTAGGGACTTGGATTAATGAAATGCGTGCTAGATCAGCAAATTGTTAGCTGTATGTTTCAAATATAATCGGGGTGAGTGAGGATTACGCTAAAGAATTTGTGACAGTAAGTGCTCGTATTGTTTAAGAACTGCTGTCATACAGAGAATATGTAACGTAATTTTACATATACCCCTTCAATCTAAAGAAATGGGTATAATGGCCAAAACTTAGGAGGTAGATTTTCATTTACTTATGATAAAAATCCTATTTTGAGTTTTTATAAGATTGAATTTTTATCAATTTTATTTTTCAATAGAAAGTTAAAATAATTTAGTTTCTATAAAATTAATTGTTTTATTTTATTTTGTCCAGGATTAGTTTGATAACAATTTTTAATGAGGGGTGAAATCGATAAGAATTGAATTTTAGGGGATTCAAAAGATTTTTAGTCTTTATAAATTGAGGTATTTATTTATATTTTTATTAAGTATGAAATTAATTCTGCTTGGGATGATGAGATGGTGGAAGTAAATGATAATTTCACCCAATAAAGGTACTTGCAAGCATGGAATATAAAATGATTTGTTGAGCTTGTAATCACACTAAATTGTGCATGCCCAAAGTTTTTTAGGATTGTTAGAAAAGCCTATAGTTGTGATTTGATGAACTATTCTGGTGTTAATTTTTTTTTGAATAATTATCAGGAAAAATTATGGTTTCATAAAAAAGGGTAATTTGATAAAGTGTTCTAGTGTAAAGAAAATTTTAAAAGATATGTTTAATGAGTTGCTTGTTCCTTATGTGATTTTTAAGTATGGTTTAAAAAGAGAATATCATCCAATTTACTTAAGAAAGGTGAAACTTAAGAAAGGTGAAACGTGAAAAATTGTAATCAAAATGAAGTATTGTTTATATGAGTGGTTATTTTTACTATTTGATTTATTTAATGTATTAAGTATTTTTATGAGCTTAATGAATTTGTTTTGTATGTTTTTAAAAATAAACTTATTGTTATTAGCTTTTGTGATTTTCATAAACTTAAAGGGTGGATTTTATTATTACTTGAGAACTTAAAGAATAGGAAGGTTTGCTTGTCTATGGTAAACTTGTTGATAAGCATATTCACTATTTGAAATATGGTTTTGCAACTTTTGAGAAATGAAAAGTTGTATAATAATTTTGAAGAATATTTATTTTGCATAAAAAGAATTATACTTTTGAGATGTGTGTGGTAAAGTAATAAAAGTGGATGAAGAAAAAGTGATAGCAACTCGAGAATGGTTTCCACCTAGGTTTGTCAACAAGATTGAGAACTTTCATGGTTTGATTAACTTTTATAAGGAGTTTATAAGGAATCATGTTTTATGTGTTTTCATTAACAAACTTGTTATTATTGATAAGTGTGTATGCTTACATGAGATTGTTGAATTTTATTTTATATTTAGTTCGGATGGTTGTTTGTTTATGGTGTGAGTGGAAAAAAAGATTCCCAGATCTAAGGAAATTCAAGTTACATCCAAGTGGAGATGGTTCATTCTAAGTTCTTGAAGAGATGATTAGATTTTTCTAATTTGAATTCTCATAGTAAATTTGATGTGAGCGTATCTTTTGATGTTTCTAATCTTATTCCTCTAGATGTAGGTTTCAAGTTTTGAAGGCAAATTTTTTTGAAGAAAAAGAGTATGACATGATCTTAAAGGAGGTAATCACAAAGAGCTATTTAAGAGAATTAAGGAAGTACTTCAAGGGACAATTTAAAGGGCTTGGATGCATGAAAGGAAGGCTTGGAAAAGTTTTGAAGAGTTAAATAAATGCATCTTCATGTGTATTTTAGCCAAGTATTCGAATGTTGTACTTGTTTATTGCATTTTAGGTTTGCCTCTATTTGCTAATAGTTGAATACTATATTCAAATACTACTTCATAGTAATCAAGTTTTGTATTCAAATACTACAATTGGAGTTTGTCTCTATTTACTAGTATTTCAATATTATGTTTGAATACTTCACAAGCTGATATGTATCCATTATATTTTAGGCCTTTATTTGTTAGTATATTTTGACCCATTGTTTACCACATTATTTTTGGACATTATTATGTTATTTTAATACTTTATTTGCTCCTTATTTTAGGTTAATTAGTGTTGCAACTCTAAGCCTAAGTTAGTCGATTAGAGTCCAATTAGTTTAGTTAACTTATTGACTTTTTATTCTATATAAGGAGGGGTGTTCCTTATAGAAAATGGTTTGAGTTTTAAATCATTTTGTAAAATAGAATTGGCTATGACCTTCTTTGTAAGAGCTTGATTCTCTCGAATTTTTGAATGAACTTATAGCTTATTAAGGAGATTCACCTTTTGTGATGTTAATCTTTACTTATCAAAGGATTCATCATTTGTGGCATGATCTTTTGCATTTATTAATGGATATTTTTCCTTTGTGACATATTCCTTATCATTCATCACTCTCATTCTTGCTTTTTTGGAGTATGGCATGACTATCCATCTATTTTCAATTTGTTTTACTATATTTTGGGATGATCTATCAGTAAGATTCAAATAATTGGCTTAATGGCATTAGATGTCCCTTGAAGCTTTGTGGCTTTTGTTACATTTAGGGCTTAATCCTAAATCTTTGCGAGTTTGCATCTAGTAGTTTAACTATTCTTACGATCACAAAAAAAAAGCTTGTATTAAAATGTTCAAATTTAGTTATCATGGTCCATATACATAGTCCAAAATGTTAGATCTATATAAAATTCATGGTCATATTCCAAATCAAGTTCTAGTTCAACATAAACTCATAATCTATAATATTCACAAGCCCAAGTCTAAAATTTTGAATCCATGTTTTAAATTTCAATTTTCAATTTTCTGATTTCTCTTGAATAATTTTTCTTTTTTACAAAATTTCTTTACTTATTTGAGGAAAACCATGAGTTACTTAATTCACAATCTCAACATTTTAGTAAGGTAGGTTCATCAGTACAACAGCTACTTGTGAACTTATCTCCCATATTTTCGCACTAATTACTCTTAAATGTCTCTTATAATACATCTAACACCTTGAGTTTTTACTTACCACTTCTCATGCACTACTTTTACACCATGTGTTCAATTAGTGGCATAAGATATGATGAACATGGAATTTCAACATAATATCTATTCTTCCAATAAATCTTGGCATACCTTCTAATTGACTAAAAATATCACATACTACTCTTATGAAGCTATTAGGCATAGAGATGTGTTAGAGACATGTCTAATATCTTATTAACATTTTTAGAAATTCCCTAGAACATAAACATGTTCTATCATGCTTTTATACAAGATTCCTTTTAAACATGTTCATAAAATTTCCTATTGCTTATAACTATGCAAATATAACCTTCTATGCATATTTTCCCTATTAAAAACTCATAAGAAGGAGGGTAAGAAGCAATTTATTTGAGAAATGCTTTGAGTTATAGCAAAAATCTAACAAAATTTTATGAAACAACCTTTTCTTAATGAAAACATGATTTTTAAGCAAATGGTTAAAACTTTTATTTTTCTCTTAAATTTTTATAAGTTAAGATATGAAAATAAGATGAAAAAATGTAAGGTCATATACCTTAGTTGTTGGTTAGTGGAAGATCTTAGGCTCATTTAAGGCTAAAAAAAGAGGTTTTGATGTTTTTCTTACATTGGCATATATATGATGTTAGAAAGTAGCTAAGTGTGAAAACAAAATTTTGTTTCCCTTTAGAGGAGGAAGTAGATGTGTAAGGGGAACAGGGGAAATCAGAAATTTGTAAGAGTGGCTAAATAGGAAAAAGTAAGAAGCTTAACTCTTAGAGGTTTCAAGTTTTACATAAAAATTTGTAAGAAAGGTAGTTTAGATGGCTTTCTTCTTACTTCTTTTAAATGAATGGTTAATTGGAAGTGTAGCTAGGTTTTTTTAATCACTCATTGTTAAGTGAGTTACAATAAGTGATAGGGTAACTTTTCTTTTAGTCAATTTACCTATGGGGAGAAAGGTAATTGCAATATAATGTATCCTGAAGGACTAATATACTAACTTAAGTACCTTTGTTGAAAATTTTAGCTAACTTTTGTAGCCATGGCCTATTTGCATGAGCTATAGGGTTATTGTAGGGCCAATATGTTTGGTCATTGCTATGTATCATAGGATTAATTTGTGTAGGAATAGTATTATGTCAAATACAACCTTATTTGTACTGCAACCTTAACAAAAACTTTAATATAGAATTATTCTTACATTTTGAAATTGATTATGATTCACTAGATTTTAATTATTTAATGGCTACACTATTATAAAATTACCCTTTAACTTCACCATATTGATGTTAATTAATAGATAGAATGCCTTTTGTTGTGGGTTATCAACCTATTCTTAGGACTGAAATGGGTTCTTTACAAAAGAGAAAAAAATTAACATATATAATGACATGATGACATTTTTGAAAACAAGTATAACATATAATGTTGGTTCCAACAAAAAGCTGATATTATAAATAAGAATTATCTACTGTCAAATGAATAATTATAAATAGATTAAGAAAAAAACTTTACAGTTGTTTAAATAACTTATCTAGAAAATGAAGGTGAACCATTAGATTTAAAGACTACCCAAACAATAGACATTGGTTCCTATATATAGTTGACATTTAAAGTTTGCCTTGAGCGGCATTTTTACAAATTTGCATAAAGCATTAGTCATCAATATTAGTTACAACCAATATAGTAATTTATAGATGTTTTTTTGTTTATTAATAATCCACATCTATAGTGTTGACTACAACATATATGATGTCTCTATTTCTTAGAACCATAGATAAACTTGTATTGTACGATGATTTACTTTTTATTTTTTTATGCTATCCACTTAATTTTCTTTAATATTTGTTCAATGATTATGTGGCATCAACTTTAAACAAAATCTTTAACCATCTACTCCTATTTATCTAAAGTATTTTCTCTAGTTCTCTTATGCTTTGTGAGTATTTTTGGTTTTAATTATGATTTTTGAGGTTAAATATGTAGCATGTTCATTTATTGTTGGAAAGCTTTTATTTTTATGATTTGAAGTTACTCTTCAATCATTGGTTACATGTTTTAGAAGCATTATTTAACATGAAAAGTTCATGTACTTGAATAAATGTCTTGTTTTGTGCTCATTTTTTTTAAAATGTCATTTTTAGTTGGTTGTTATGTTTTTAAAGTAACTTTCTACATTGCTGGGACCATTTTGCTTAGATGCTATTTTGGAAAATGTTAATTTATTATGGTTAAAGTTTTGTTTTATGATGAAATCGAATTTGATAAAATGATATGCAATTATTTCTTATTATTTAAGTTATCATATGTATGTGTTTGATTGTTTATCACATATTGCTTGACACATAAGTTCAATGCTTATGTTGATTTTTTTTTCAAAAAACTCTTTAAACATAAGCGATATAGATTTAGTTGGTTTTAATAAAGATGGTTAGAAATGGAAAGGCATTAGAAGCCTTACCCATTAAAGGGGAGAGGGTAAGAGTAAACTTTAATGACAAGAGAGTTGCATATGGGTTTTATAGAACTGATCTTACCAGCTACCTTTTGTACCTTGGTACGTATCAAGGTGCCTATTATTGTTAAAGAATGATATCAAGTGGAACAAGACATTAAGAATAAATATAGGATAATCTATTAGTAAGGAACCTTAATGTTTATCTTAATTTCAATTTTACATGTACATAACAAGGAGTTCTAAATTACTAATTATGTTTGTTATTTATGAGTTACCTTATAGGCTATGTTTGATATTCACTAGGATTACTTTTATATCAGTGGGAAGGAGGTGGAAAGATTATAAATATATATTGAGGAAAAACTACATAAGCAAAGTAGGGACTTAGGCAAGATTTATCCTTGAAAAATATCATTAAATCAATGCCTCGAGGTAGGAGAAGTTTATTGAGATATGCCATCGAAGGGGTTTTTGATATTTGTGATAATCTCAGTACTATTGTTTTTTTCATTATTGATAAAGAATAATATCTTGTCATCACTTATTTTATTTTTTTCCTTTATCAATAGATTGTAAGTTAACAAAATAAGGTGAATCAAGCAAAAAATGTGTACAAACATAGATTATTCTTGGAAGGGTACAAGAAGCTCGACGAGGACTTCTTCAAAGAAAGGACTCAAGTTATTGAAAAGGCTACTTCTCGATCTGGTGATCAAGTATCTACCTTAATTGCTTGTGTAGAACACCATGATTTTTTGTTGAAAGCAAAAGTTAATAACAAGAGTGAATTTATGATAGAAAAAGTTTGATAGGTTACCTAACAAATAATAAGTGATGTTTATTTTATTTTTATTTTTTTTGTCAAATATGGAGTGTATTGTTTTTGTTAATAGCATAGGACTAATCATGTTTGATTATATTCTGCTAGGATGAGTTTAAGTAGTAAGCCACCTAAGGAGAGTTTCTAATATAGAGTGTATTGTTTTGCTATTCGCACATGACTAATTATATTTGATTACATTATGTTAAGATAAGTTCAATAGCAAGCTACCTAGGGAGAGTTTCGGTTAGTAGAGAGGATAGATATATTAACTACTACTTTGGGAACTTTAAAGCATCTCAATCATATGAGGGGTGTTAGAGGGATAATTGGAATTAAGAAACACTTTGAGAGAGCTTTAAAATATTCTTGCAATTAACAATTATTCAATCGAGAAAAGCTGGAGCTGCATGAATTGATTTTGTAACATATGCTAGTTGAACTTAAGCAGACTAGTAGGTTACTAACCACCCTAAGTGGGGAGGAAGAGGAGGTATAAATGCTGATCCTTGCACCATAGTAAGGCAATTGTTGCCCTACTGACCCTAATCCTTTAACTTAATTATCATAGGTAAATTTTTATTACCTTATTTGATGTGATCCAAGGGGGGACAATCTCAAGAAATAGATCTAAAAGGATCAAGAATGTGATTTAAGAGGCTTGGGACTATTAAAAGGAGAGCTTAAAAGAATTTCACAAATAAAGAATATGCATTTCAACCAAAACAAAACATTAGCCATATCTAGCCATGCTAGGCCTTACTTATTGTTTTCTTATGTTTAAGACATATTTGAGCCTTCTATATGTTAATTATATTTTGGCCCGTTAGTTTACCATTTTACCTTGTTTTATTTATTATGTTACTTTAGTAGACTTATGATGGCCATTCATTGGGTTTAAGTTAAAGTTTAGTTTTAGGCTTGATTAAGTCTATTTGAGCGCAATTAGTTTAGGTAATCTTTTGAGCTATATGAAGAGGCTTATTCTTTATTCCAAATTAGACAGTTTAGAATTTAGACATTTTGAATGGAGAAGTTGATGCCCTCTTATGAGAGTGTAATTCTCTTTTTAGTTCTTGAATGAATTTGAAGAAAAGAGATTCAAACTTTATGGTATTTACTATCACTTATCAAAGGATTCATCCTTTATAGCATGATATTTGTCACTTATCACACCTTTTCTTCTTTATCTGGAGTGTGGAGTAAATATCCTTCTATTTTTATTTTTTTTTTAATTTTGGGATGCTCTTTAGTATTTTCAAATTGCTCATATGTTTTCTAAAATAAGTTCTTAGTGGGTTTGCATCATTTTGTATCATTGCTTGTGAATTATCATCATTTGGTATTGAAAGCACAATTTCCTTAAATTTTAGGTAATTTATTTTTAATTTCTTTCTATTTTGTTTTTGTTTTATTCTTTTAATTTTGTTTCTATGGTTATTCTTATTTTGTTCTTTTTGTGTTCTTCCACTGTTTAGTTTACAATTTTTCTTAAATTAATTGTGTTAGGTTCTATTCTATATATTCCATTCCATTAAATTAATTCTTTATCTACTTTCTTTGATTGTTTATTTTAATCTTTGAGTCTAGTTAGTTCCTTTTTCCTTGAAAATTCCTTATTGAGTCTTAGTTAGTTTCCTTCTTTGAATTTTCATTTTTTTAAAGTGTCTTGTTGTTTCCTTGTTTGATTTTCCAAGTGTTCCTTTATTGTTTTACCTATTTTTTACTTAGATTAGTTGGTGATATTGATTACTACAATTATTGAATCTTGTTGGTTGTTCATCCTAGTTCCTAAAGAACTATAAGAGAGAAAAATGAAAAGTGGAAAAAAAGCAAGAGAGTGTAAGCTCATTTAAGGGTAAAACCCTTAAATTAGAGTGCGAATATGAGAGTAAGTGCATTTAAATCAAATAAGAAGTGTGCTTTTATAAGGTTCTATTCTTTATATAATCATTTCTTGCAAGTGTTCCTTTTAAGATGTTAGGAGATAGTGTAAATAATGATCTTTGATCCAAATTGAGGACTATCCAATGACAACTTAAAGAAATTAATTTGATACTTGGTGCTATAGAAGATAGAAAAGGAAGAGTCGAGAGTAGTTAACCATAAAGAAACCAATACGGTGAAAAAGAGGATTGTGAGAAAAGAAGATGATAGGTAAAAAAAAAAGATAAAGTAAATTCTAATCTTGATAATATTAAAATAAGATTCCTTTACTTCAAGGGAGGAATAATTTGGAAGTCTACTTAGAGTGGGAAAAAAAGGTGAAATTAATATTTGATTGTCTCTATTGTTCTAAAGAGAAGAATGTGAGACTTGTCATTTGTTGATTCATTGATTATGCCAATATTTAATGGGATCAACCTGTGTCATCTAGAAGAAGAAATAGGGAAAGGCTTATTGCTACCTGAGAAGAAATGAAGGCTATTATGAGAGAAAAGTTCATTCATAGATTTTGTAGATATGACTATAATTTTAGTTCCTTTTGGAAGTTTAGTTGGAATAAGAAGTTTGAGAAGAAAAATGATAAGATCAATGACACTTATGAAGTTAAGTCGTCTTCAAAAACTAAGAGATGAAGAAAAGAAAAAAGAGAATAAGAAAGTGGAAAGGAAAAAAAGAAAAGAGAACAAGAAAAAATTAGTGAAGAAGAAGATAGAAAAATTAAGTTAGGAGAAAAAAAAGAGTGATTATGAAAGAAAAAAAAAGGAAAGAAATGGAGTTAGGAGAAAGCCAAAACAAGGAATAGAAAAAATTGAGTGTGATGACAAGAATAAGTGATGTGAGGAGTGTTTTATATATTTTTAAGCCAATTGTCTTGTACAAGAAAGCCTATGAAAACACTAATAAAGTTGAATTTGTATTGCCAAGTGTTTTTGATTTTGTTTTATAGAAATTTCAAAATGTGCAACCAAGAGAATTTCCAAAAGGATTACCACTTTTGAGAGGGAAAGAATACTAAGAAGAATAAGATAAAAATATTATGATAATTGATATATTGACTCAGAGGTATACTCTTACATTTACTATGCATACAAAATTGTTATGTTTTGAAAACATTAAGGATTAGTATATAGATAACTATGATTTTGCTACCTCTTCAAATGCCTTAGTTATTCCTTTACATGTTAATTGTGTTTCAAATATTGATGTTTATAGGAAATGATTTTTAGCTATGATAAAATTTTGTTTAAGGAAATTAAATTATCTATGCTTGAAAGTTTTCTAGGTATCTTGCTTCTTGGAGAAACTTATGATAATCGATTAATAAAATATTTTGATTTTAGGAGAATTCTAAAGGACTTGCTTAATAATTTATGTAGTTCTTGTGCGTTTTTTGAAAGTTCTTGTTATGACCTATTCTTTGATTTATCGTGATTGGCATCAAGATGTCCTATAGACATTCTCACCAGCCTTTTTTTTCCTTTTTCAAAAACTCTTATTATTATTATGAAGTAGAGAGCTCTTGGATGACATTTTATTAGTGAATTTTTTTTATACAATACTTTTGAAAACTTTAATAGTGTTTAGATTGAACTACAGAGGTATACTATTGAAATTTTAGAAACATAGTTGAAAACCATATGAGCAACTATACTTTTTAAAAATGTCTTCTATAAGACATTGTGATAGATGAATACTTCACAATGGTATTGCTTTATAGAAAACTTGTGAGATTTTATTTCTCTAATAAGGATTGATTTGACATTGAAAATATTTATGGAGTTAGAGGTGAAAAATCTTTTCCTTGAAGAGTGTAAAAGTAAGAATAGATGAAAGAACTTAATTTTTTTCTAAAATGAATGAAAACCAATACCATAAAGTTTTTGCTTCTTTCTTGGGGAAAACACTGAGCTTTGATCATCTAGAGGAGGATATTATTGATTTTTAAAATCAGTAGAATAGATAATTTTATTAAAATAAATTTTATGATAAACTCAAGAGGAAAAAAGATGATGGATTACTTTGAAAATTAATCTTATTGTAATACTAATGCAATAGAATATGATTGGGTTAGTAAAAATCAAGAAATCCAATGATAATTATTTGAAATTGGTTTATAATTTTCAAAGAACTCCTCTAAAGTTTACTTTTGAAAGATACTACTAAAAAAATTTGCATTCTCCTAATATGAATTTCATAACAATAAATGAGGAAGTTCTTTAAAAACTTGGCACTTTTACATAAAATCCATTCCTCACTTCACCTAGTATATAAGAGTATATTCTTATTATTCATAAAAATATGAAAGTTTCAAAATACAATCTTGTATGAAATAACTAGTAAGAGAAATCACATAGGATTAATGCTTTAAATATAATAGAAATAAAATATGTAAATATTAGGAACATAGTGCAAGTATGGTATGACCTTATAATTTATTACAACCCAAGTTTATAAAGTACTAGGCTTAATTATGAGCTCTTAGTAATTATACATAGCTATATTGAGCAAAAGGTGGTCTCTATCGACTACTAGTAATAATTAGAGCATCCCCCAGGCTTATAGCATATTTAAAAAATATCAATCAACAAGTAATGAGTATAAATACTTAGTGAATGATTACTTAACCCCTATTGTGATAGGTTTTAGTATTAAGAATAATAGAATTCTTATCGATATAACTTAACATTCAATAAATTCCCTATAGATATATATTTTCTATTTCATAATAAATGGTAGGAGGTATATAAGTTTCCACCTCATTACTCCTTCCATCTTTATCCTACTTATCACAACCCTTATCCCTCTAAGTTAACTTTATCTTACTCATCAGTATAAAATGGGCACTAGGTTAAAATTTTCCCACTCACATTTCAAGATAATATACACTTCTTTGGGTAATTATAGTGAAAATACCCTATCGGGCTTTTGATACTATGTAATTTATGCTCTTGGTAATGAAGATAGCATTTCAAGTTTCGAACTTTATTTTATCCTTTTTATAGTAAAAATAGGCTTTCAAGCTTTCGACATTATTTTAATTTATCAGATAGACTACTATAAACCCTTATTTCATGGTAAGGTCAAAATATCATCTTTATTGTAGTTATCATTTAAATAACTCTAAATAAAATTTAAGATCTTATAGGCTTAAATTTTTGATTTCATATTGACAATAATTTCAAGGCTAATTACAATATTGTTCAAAACCATATCCAAACAATCTCAACTAGGGTAACAATATTTATATATAAATCTAAAGATGAGTACCAAAAATCATCTTTTCCTTTATGGGACCATATGATTTCCAAGAAGTTAAAGCAAAGTAATGAAATATAGATGATACTCTACGGTCCAATTGCTCTTGTGAATTCTCCTTACACATTCTTTTTGCTTATAACAATTTAAGTGGGTCCAAGGTCAAATTTTTGAAGAAAAAATATTTCTCCAAAATTAAACAGCTATTCTTGTGCAAATAAAATAATAATAATAATCATTCCCACTTTTGGGCTTAATGCATCTAAAGCACTCAAACTTCTTTTCCTATTATTTATTTTCTACTCTTTCTAGTTATTATATTTATTAAATTCATATATATATATATATATATATATATATATATATATATATATATATATATATGAATTTAATAAATATTATATCCTTTTTTTTTGAAAAAAAGTAAGAAGATTGATGGGACGGTTGAAACCATAAGCCACCCAATCTTCATTTACTTTTCCCTTAAGGGAAAACTAAATGAAGTTTAAAGGGTGGTGTGGCTCATGCCACTTTCAACTTTTAATGTAATTTTTTTAAGTTCTTTTTTCCTTTAAAATAATATATATATATTTATTACAACAACATTCTTTAAAAATATACTAACATATATCTTATATATACATATTAGACAAAAACTAAAAAGAAAAAGAGAAAATTTTCACTCACAAAATTTTCAAAAAAGTCCTTGAGAAGTATCTAAAATATCAAGAATTATATTATTTTTATTTAAATAAGTAAATACATATTTTCAATAAAATAATTTAATATAAATGAGAAATTTGTTTTATTAAGTTAATTTAATCAGAAGCTTGTAATGTGAGGTTGAAATGATAATTCTATAAAAGAAAAAGGGATTTGAAAATAAGGAAGTGGAGTTATCAAAGTTGAAAATAGTGACGAAAGGAGAAATTAACTCTTGTAAATGATAGAAGTAAGGAAAGTCATAAAAAATGCTGACAAAAAGCAAAAGACAGAGTGTTATGATTTAAAAGCATTCCAACTTTTATACCCAATTAACTAGATAGAACATTTATTACTTCAAAATTTTGTGAGATTTTGAAAGTAAATATAGGTGGAAAAATTAAGAAAGAGGGGTGGCTAGTTAGCTTGGAAAATAAAAGAGAAGATATGATAATGTTGTGTTAGTATGTGAGTAAAAATGATATTTTTTATGTAAAATTTTTACATAAATAAAAAAAATTTTAGTGATGTTAAATTATTTTTAGTTTTGTGACATTCATCCATTTTACCCATAACTTTGTATAACATTTTTAAATATTGTATATGAAATGAAGTTCGAAAGTTATAATTTTAGTATCAAAATTTTCCTCTTAAGCTTTACTTTCCAAAACATACTTTTCTCAATTTTTTTGATGCTCTTATGATTTTAAGAAAATTGAAGAGTCTTAAATTTAGTATAAATTAAAAATAAGCATGCGATCCAACTACTTAAATAAATTTCTACGACTTTCTTACCATTGCCTTTTGCCTTAATGGCAAAAGTACTCTTCAATGCTTATGTTTTTTTTATGAGTCTGGGGAGTTATTTTTATTATTTTTTATAATATAATATTTATATTTTTCTTCTTCTTTTTTTTGAAAAACCCTACAAAACTTTTTAATAGGTCTAGTGGCCCTTTACTCTTTTTTATAACTTTTTTAATGAGTTTTTCTTTTAATCATTTGCTATTAACTATACTTCTAGTTACCTTAAGTAAATTTAATTAAATGATTTTTTTAGGGGATGTTACAAATTGCTCCCCTCTAAAAAAAAAGAAAACTTGTCCTTGAATTTTCAGTTTAAAAGATAGAAATGCACAGAATTGTTAATGACATGTATTAAACCTATTGAATCAAAGTTAAGTTTTACCAAATAACTTAGGATATTCCTATTAGGTTTCATATATACTTAAGCACATTAGATTTTTAAATAAATTTTTTGTTATGTGAAACCTTTCCAAAATTAATGCACAAGAACATAGATCAATAATTCTGCATACAACAATTAGAATTACTTCTTGGAGTGCAGATTATAAATCACGAGTATAATCAAGTGATGATGCCTCTACAATATCTACATTGAATGAATGATGATTTCTTAATCTTCACGAATTTGCTATAAAACATCTCTCTCACAAGGGAATAAGGTGTTAAGACCCAATTTCAAGTATGGTGATTGACATAAAGACATCTAACTGGTATCTAACCAATCAGACATCTTTATAAGCCTATAAGAAACTATATCTGACTATTTTGTAATAAAAGGAAAATATATAATAACATCAAATAATATAAGTAAAGTAAATTGCATTGTACATGCAATGAAAAGTTAATCTATGATATTAATATACAGTAGCATAACAAAATTATTTAGTAATACACATAGACTTTAACTGTATAGTGAACGGTTCAAAATAGTAATTTTTGTTACACTATGCCCCATGGAGATTAGAAGGTTTTATGCAGTATATCAATCCTTCGCTGAAGCTTCTTGTTCTTTATCTGTAAAATAAAATAACATAAAAAAAGAATGAGTATATAAAATATTCAGTGAGTAGCTACTCAATCTTTATCCCTATGGTTTTCCTTGATCAGTTCTCTTTAATACAAATTTAGGAAGACAAGATAAATTTTATATATTTAGCTTTATTCACATTTAATATCTACTATCTATCATATACATTATATATTAATATTACATCAATAGAAATGACTAGTATGATATACATGTTTCCTCCTTATTTCTTCAGGCTAACCTTATCCCACTCGCCTCCAACCTTTTCCCTCCACTTCTTACCACCCTTCTCCTTCTTCTAAAAGGATGCTGCAAGTGATAGGCCAATCTCCCCCACATGTATCAAGTAACACAAATGAGCCTTTGTAGGCGTTTCGTGCCAATTAAGGCAAAATCATGTCAATCATCATAATAAAGGTATGGTTAATACCAACTAGCTATTAGAAACTTAATTAATTTTTCTTTATAAATGTAACAAGTATAGATTTCAAATTTAACATTAAAGAGTGTAATCATTGCATATTTTCATAATGTATCACGATTTCAATATATTGAATATTTCACAACTCAGTCTAATCATCACTATATTCTATACTATTAAAGAACATTCAAATAATTACAATAATTCAACACATTGTTTCAATCATATTCTAATATCATCACAATGTATTTCTAAACATCAAATACTTAGTGTATTTTACAAATATCCATTTAACAATACTATTCACGTTCAGATTCCAGAACAGGGCAGCAGAGGGCATGTTACCATAAGAGACCCTTTTATGTCTTCAAAAACACATCCAAAATTTCTCAAATAATTGTATGATGTTCTCAACATGTTAATTGAAAAATATAAGTCTTTATGTTTCACAATTAATCAAGAGAATCTGTCCATAAAATTCATGAATCATGCCCTTCCAAAACAGTTTCAATCTCTGGCACCACTGGAGTTCTGCAATTGTAGGAATTTATTCACCAGGAAAATGAGCTTAAATTATCACGAAAATTTAATATATTTTAACCAACACATGGAAGGATATCAATTAATTTTTATGGAATTTTTACTCATTATTTAGTACCTCAAATAATTCAAGAACGGAAGCAAAATTATTCACGTCCTGTTTCTGGGCGAGTTGCACCTTTGTGTAGAAATATCCCTTGTTCAGGTTTCGAAAAATTTCTAAAAATTCCCAATAAATTCTATGTGTATAATGACATCATAAGAGACTAGGAAATGTGTGGTTTTGAATTTTTAAGATGTCCTAACATGTCCCTAAAATTCTTGGTTTAGTTCTGGATTTTCAGGAATTCCAGAAGCAAAATCAGCAAAACAATTTCTAAGCTCTTTCTATTCCTTCTACACTCAAGGCTTAACAAATGGTAATCTAATCATTTATTCATGCTAATATTGTTATAATATCTTCAAATACAACTTAAGAACACTAGTTTTCAGCACCATGCCTTCATTGCATGGCCACACACCTAGCTTCATGAAATCAAAATTCTACAAAGCAATATTGGCAAGTTTGTAATCAAAATTCAATGGGAAATCAAGTGAGTTGCTACTCACCTCTGAACTTTTATATTTCAAAGCTTTAAGTTGCTCCCTAAATGAAAGAGTTTCTGATTTGAAGAAGAAGAAGATGAGAGCCCCAAGTTTTGATGATTTCTCCTTAGAAATTCAAGCAAGCAAGTGGAAAAACTTGAAATTTTGTGTTCAATTAGGCTTGTTTGTGTGTTTGATTGTGTTGAAAGCTCGAAAAAGGTTCCTATGGAAGCTGCAATTTCGTGCAAGATAAGGAGGAGAAAAGCTGAATGCAGTTTCTCAAGTTTTCTAGGTTTTGTACACAATTCATGAAAATGGGCCTTTTTGCAAATTCGCCCAAAATCTATGAATTTCTTTTGTATTTTTCTTGCTGCTCTGCAACAGCCAAGAACGAAACTTTCTGGACTCCCGAGCCCAAAATTGTCCAAAATTAATATAAAAAGAATGGGCCAAAATTTAAGTTTTTGAAAAACTACATTTTGACCCCAAATCTTTTCAAAATTTCACTTTTGCCCAAAATTTCTTGAACGATTTTCAATTTAATCCTTGGATTCAATTTGGGTTTATTAGAAACACATTTGGGCCTTAATAAATGATTTTTAATTGGTTCAAAAATAATTTTAAGAAACTAAATTAAATTATTATAATTTCGGCCCATTTTATCTAATTTCAACTCACCCGAATCTCTAAAATCGAGTTAGGCTCTATCAAAATTTCTCTAATCTTTTGGACATATTTTTAACAATATTTTAACTTAAATTTTTATCTCTACCAATATTTCAAAAGGTATATAAGAGCTTCCCAGAAGGTTGCCCATCCTTAAAATTTTTCTAGGCTAAGCACGTTTAACTGGGAAGTGCTAATTTACTTTGATACTTTAAGAGTAGTTCTTGAAAAAAGTCTCCTAGGGATATTACATAAGGTTTAGTGCAGTTTTAAATATTTTTTATGGTTTCTTTGGTGGCAATTTTATTTCTTTTCTACATAAAAAAATGATGCTTTCATGCCTTTTTATAAAGCTAAAGGCATACCACTTTCCTAGTCCTACAAGGAAATTACCTCCGATTTTTTATTCCACTTAACCACTAATACCTTATTCCTTTCATGGTAAAAGTGATGAGAGATAGGGTTTATCCGTTAGTTATCTAACATTACCTTAATATTAATAATTAAATATTATTAGATAATAACATTATCTCATAATATCTAATATCAAATGGCACAATTATCTAATATTACTTTAGTATCAAATAATATCTTATAATATAATATAATATATATTATGTGAATGATATATATATTATTTCCTTGATAATATATATACACATTAAATAACAAGCCCAATTAATAGGTTTCTAGTCTAATTAAAAATTAATTAATTATTATCTCATTCTTACTCCTTTTGTGTAACATTGTAAGTTCTTACTACGTTAATAATGATCTATCAGTGGACCATAGATAGTGAGCAGTATCTAGCAATATATCACTGCTACCCAAGTAATAAGAATGTCTGTAATTCGATATCTACCTAATGTATAAACAACACTTTACAACATAGTCTCTTTTGTAATAATATCTAAATTGAACTAGAGGCATGGAATGTGTCATCCTTATTAATGTTCAATTCACATTTCTTAATATCAAGTAGACTAACTTAAATAAATAATTAATATAATGGATCATGACTATGAATTTCTTAGTATCACTTAATCAAGGGGTCCAAGGATATCATTCCTTCTATATAGGAGGAATAAAATCCTATCTATATCATTTACATTCCTCTGCATGATTTGTGACACCTAATTAATACTCTACATGACATCCCAGTTAAAGGTGACACATGATGACATCAAAGTGTGTAACTTTTCATGTAAGGAACTGTAGTGACTTTAGGTCAAAGGACCATGTATAATGTGGTCACATAAGAATAGCTAATGACACACGACAATTCATATAGTATTCTCACAGTAAGTCAGTCTAGTATATTTGTCCACTAACAATGTATCCATATATTGACTTGACATCACATATTCATGATTTATAATTATCAGTCACCATACATGATAATCTTGATGTATTATTGCTATCCCTTTTTGTAATAATACTCGACTTTGGGCATTTTAGGAATAATAAAACTATTTAGGGACAATTATAATATAAGTTATAAATTGTATAGAAACGAAACAAAATATAAAAATTATATTGCCTAAAATAAAATTTGATACATTGTGCATTATTACAATGATCTTATAGTTAGTTTTCCAATGTTTTGAAATTATTCAGTTAATACTAAATTTTTATATTATTTTAGATTTTTGGTTATAACTTAAGTTTTGGATATGGATTTGGGTGAAATTTATATCATTAGAAAGCTTAAAGGGGACTCCATAACTTTCAAAATTTTTTTGAAGCCCATTTTAGATGTATGCAAGGTCAAATTTAGCCAAGAAATTGATGTTTTATTTTTATTTAAGTTAGTTTTGATTTTTAGACCATTTTTAGAGCTCTAGAAGTCCAATCAAGGTGACACTAGTGCCCAGAGTTTCCTAAGATCCAACCCTACAACTTTCATATTTATGGTTTAGTGAAACCATATAGTTTTAAGGGTCTTACAATGGCTAGAAGTTAGACCTACAAGATTTTACTATAGTAACTCTTGTAATATTTTATTTTGTAAATTACTTTCTCGACATCTAAAATTGGGAAGGTCATATTCATTGTAATCCTATGAGGTATATATTCTTTGTCCACTAGGTTTTAGAGGATAAGAAATTAGATATAGAGTTTTTATGCCTCCAAAGGTGTGAACACTACTACACAATTTTACATAAGTCTAGATAACAACTTTTCTCTTTTCCATGTTTATTCCTTTTCAATTATGGGAAGCTAAATTTTTGATTGATTCAAGAAATTTAATGTTCATCTCTATTTAAATTATGAGATCCTAAGTTGTAATATTGACCTTTTCCAATTAATTTTCCTTTTACCCTTATTTTTTGTTCTAATTGCTTGGAATTATATGAGTTGAATGTTGATTTGGTATAATTTATGTTCAACCTTGTGATTTTTAATGTTCATTATTTTTTATGTTGAATTATGGTTAATTAATCATGATTTTTTACATTAGAATAGAAGTTAAATAATTAAATTAGAGATTTCTAATTTGATCCTTTAATTTAATTGAATTTTATTTTTTAATTCAATTTTGATTTGACTTTATGAATTAAAGCGGTTGCTTAGTTTTGCTAATATTAATGAATCAAATCCTAGATGGTTATCAAGTATAGAATTTATGAATCATTGCAAAGGTTCCGAATAATTCTAGATTGAAAAATTAGTTGGAATTGTTAATTAATTTATGATATATGATTAATTAACCAAGATCTCCTAATTCATTGGATTAATTATTTTACTGATATTTATTTTTCATCTTTCTATGTTATTTTTTCGTTCTATTTTTGATAGTATGTTTTAATTAAATTTGGAATCCAAAACTCCCTATTTAGTTCTATTTAAATTCTTATATGTTGCTTGTATCTTGTTTTGTTGCATTTTATTTACATTTTGTTTTATTTTGTTATGCATATCTGCATTCTATCTATATTCTATTTACATTTTATTTGTAATCAAAGTTAGCAAATCATTGTGATAGGATGTGTTAAGTGGATTATTAGGGTTTGACCTAATTTGTCACCCTTTATTGAATTTTTGTTATCAAACCATTATTCTAATTTTGATTGTATTCCTCTTATTAATTGAAGAAACATGAAATTAGTCATCCAACTTATGATTTAGAATGGTTGTAGTAGTATTTGCATTAAAAATATATAAACACTATTTATATGGAGAAACCTTTGAAGTATATATTGATCACAAGAACTTAAAATACATTTTTCAGCTAATAAATTTGAATTTTAGGCAATGAATATGGATGAATCTAGTAAAAAATTATGATTATTCAATCGTTTATCACTTAGGTAAGATAAACATGGTGGTTAATGCTTTAAGTAGGAAATCCTCTAGTGTTTAAGCTAGGATGCAAACTAGTGATTTTGGAGTATTATTTGCTAAAATGGTAGTGAAATATGTACTGATAAAGAGAATCAAAGAGTTTTAAAAAAATGACCCATAATGCCTTTCCTTGAAAGAATAGGTAACAATAGGCAACAAAGAAGATTTTATCATTAATAAGGAAATACAAACTAATTTAGCTTCCTTCAAGTAAGCAATATGAATTATTGAATCTATCATTTTACTCCTCTTATGTGATGCATCTAAGTGTAGCTAAAATGTACCATGATCTCTAAGAAGTCTTTTGATGGAATGAGATGAAAAGTGATATATTAGAGTATGTGACCAAATGTCTTACCTATCAACAAGTAAAAGTTAACCATTAATTACTAGCAAGATTATATCAATCCTTAGAAATTTTGAATGGAAATGAGAAAGCATAACCATCAATTTTTTGATAGGTTTGCCTAAATACCGAAAAAGGCACAATTCTATCTAAGTAATAGTAGACTATCTAACTAAGACAACTCATTTCTTACTAGTTAAAACTATTTTCTATGCAACACAATATGCACAAGGGTATTTAGATAAGATTGTACCTCTACGAGGAATTCCTATTACCATCATTTCTGATAAATGATTGCCTTTTTTGGCAAGCATTTGAACACTTACTAAGGACCTAATTGTGTTTTACTATTGCTTTTCATTTATAAATTAATGGATAATTTAAATGAATTATTCAAGTGTTGGAAGACATGCTTAGGCATGTGTCCTTCAGTTTAAAAGCAATTATGAGAAATACTTGCCTTTGTTCAAATTGGAGAAGCCAAGCTTCTAAGATTAGATTTAGTAATAGATGCATCACAGAAAGTGTAAATCATTCGAGATCGACTTAAAATTGTGCAATATCGCTAAAAATCCTATTCAAACTAGAGGAGGATGGATTTGAAGTTCTAAATAAGAGATAAAATGTTTCTTAAAGTTTCAATAATGAGAGGAATCACGTGATTTAGTAAAAAAGGAAAACTTACACCTTATTACATATGACCTTTTCCTATACTTAAGCAAGTTAGGGTTATAGCCTATCATTTTGAACTAATAAACATTTTACATGTATCCATCTTATCTTCCATGTTTTTAGACTTCGGAAATGCATATGAGATTATTCCTTTGTTATTAAAGATAAGCTATTTCCACTAGATGCCAAGCTATCATATGATGAGTAATTGATTTAGATTTTGGATTATTAAGTTTGAAAGCTAAGATATAAGGAAGTGCCATTAATGAAAGCCCTATGGAAAAGGCATGAAATAAAGGATGTTACTTAAGACTTAGAGGAGGACATGAAACAAAAATATCCTCACATGTTTAGTAAGCTACAAGGCTTAGCTTTTGTTGCTTAGTAAAATAGATTATTTTATAGACCATTTTAGAGGATTTAAGGATGGATCCTTTTAAAAGGAAAGTACTATAACACCCTTAAGAATTTAAAATTTTACATTGATATAATTAATTAATTTCAAAAAAATTATGATTAATTTTCTTGAAGCATGTGTTTCGAATTATGAGTGACATATTTAAAAGTTAGGGATGAATTATTGAGAACAATATTTAAGGTTTTGATAATTGGTGGAATGGATATTTTGTGAGAACTAGATAAGGAAAAATAAGTAAAATAGTAAGCTTTAAGGTTTTAGGTTAGTAAGTATGAGTATATGAGAATGTAAGTATAAAGGAGATTTAGGAAATATTTCTAAAAATGCCCATGGGCACTATTCTTCATTTTATAGTCAATATCATCTTTTCCTAAAACTCATAATTGCCCACTCCTAAATTCTCTCAACATTTTTTCATTCTCTCACCAAGTTTGGTAAGATTAACTGAAATTCTCTTTAATTTTTTCATTCAATCAAGATAAGAACACTATTATTATTGGAATTTCTTTTCATCACTATTTAATGTGATAATTATTGGGGGTTATTTGGCTTCAAAGAGAAATTTGGAACCCTAACTGAAAAACTCTTAATTTTATGTGTTTAGGATTAAGAAACATCAAATTCAACCTCCTAGTATTATATTCCATACTAGGTGTCATGACCTGATTCTCGGATATTGTGATCAACATAAAGATATCTAACTAATATACTAGCTAGATGTTTTTATAAGCCTTTAAGACAACTTTAACTCACCTACTTTCTTAACTATACTAAGAATATAAATAAACATTTATATAAAATACTATTGAATACACATGCATAAGTAAACTTAAAATATAATTTACATATAATGAAGATATTTATATAAGAGTGTAAAATTTTTGAAAATATAACTTTATACATAGTTACTATTAGAAGAAAAAACTTCTAACTAGGATACCATAGTAATGTTATAAGGAAGGTTGCCAAAAGTGAAAGGAAGATTTTCACATAGGTATTAGTCATCTTTGTGGGATCCATGCCCTGTATTTGTAAACAAAAATTTAACAAAAGTGGTGTAAGTATTAAAATACTTAGTGAATGTCTACTTTTCTCCTTTTTCTAAAGAATTTTGACCATAATAGATCAAATATATAATAGTGTAAAATAATAATTGATTAAAGCTCTTATGTATCATGTTTATAAAGTATGCTAAAGAGAATGACAATAGTTAGTATATAGATTTCTCCTTATATTTTTAGTCCAGCTTTATCCCCAGTCACTTTAGGCATATAGCCACCAATCTTATCTCTCCAACCATTACTATGCCTTTCCTTCTTTATAAAGGATGCAAGTCTCCCCTACAAGCCATGTTTAGGATGAGCAATAATAAGATGCCAATTATAGCATTAATTACTCATTTCATTAAGTATGATCAAAATATCAACTATGCTATAAGAGTTTTTTTAACAAAATTTACCATTCTCATATATTCACTTTTTATCATCACATATCATTATATCCAAGGTTGATATACAACCTTTATGTCTCAAACATTATCATCTTTGTCATAAACTTTAATTTCTTATGACATTTCTAAACAAGAATAATCAAACATTTAACTTGCTATGTAGTGTGAAATACTCCCATGGTTTGGTGTATTTTGGGCTCACAAATCAATTCAAAATTTTATATAATGCTTTCAACTTATTATTAATCATCAAACATCAATTTTCTTATAATTTTCTCATTCTCGGGTACTATTTATACAGTACCAAAATCATGAATTTCAACATAGGGCAGCATCTGAGTAGTTGCAATGAAAGCTCTTTATCAACATTGAAACCACTTCCAATTAACACTAAATTTTTATATAACATACCTAATATGTTAAATGATGAAAAAATTTAATTATTTCACAAATATATCACATTGGCATTGTTCATACTAAATGAAAAATACAAAGTTTCCAAATCTAGAAAGTTTTGGAGTTATTGTGGAAAAAAAGCCTTTTTGGTATCCAAATCAATTTCAATAACTACCAAATTTTAACATAAGATTATTAATATTTAATAATAAAATAATATTAATTACTTTAATTTTTTATTATAAACTTCTTGCAAAAACAATACTAAACTTCAAGACACAAAATCCATAATTTTATTTTGAGCTTTTATAACCAAAGTTCATACAAATTTACTTTTTATAATTCTAAAAATTTTCAAAAATTTTCACTCCTATTCTAACACTATTTATAACATTAATATACCAAAAATTAAAATTTTAGCAATTTCTAACCTTTGATTCCAAAGAGTAACAAAAAACATACTATTATCCTCTTTTGATAATTTTGTTTCTAAACTTAACATAATTCTATTGTCATCTCTTAAGGGAAAATTTAATGAATATTCTCCTACCAATATTGATACTAAAATACCAATATCATATTATTATATTAACAATTATATAATACTAAAACCAAACCATACGATACTATAACTCAACTTAACACCTATAATAACATGTATCTTCATATTCTTTATTTTTCATGGGAAAACTTAAAGGAATAGGGGATAGTTGCCACTCAAATCAAATTCTTGATTTTCTAATTTTTCAAAGACCTCTTAAAGTAGCAGTTTCACTATAATAAACTAAATTTTAGGAATCTTAAAGAGAAAATTTCTATAAAAACTTAAAGGAGATGAATGAAATCTTAGGTTACCTTATAAGAATTGGATGGAACCACTTGGATAGCCTTTTAAGAATTATTACAAAATTAAAAATTCTACTAGAGAAACCCTAGGAGTACACAATTTTTGGGCTAAATATGAGTAGAAATTTTGTGCAAATATGACTTCAAAGGCTTTATATAAAACCTCAGTCCAAGCTTCTTTTATAAGCTTTTCTTTTCATTATTTTTTTGTAAAAGTTTAATAATAATTTGGCACATGAGGCACAGTTATTTAGGGCTAAAAATTAGATGATAATTTCCTTAAAACTACTTAAATTTAGCTAAATATAATGTCTAGAAAGAAACACTAATAATTACCCTTAATTTTCCACTTATTCACCTTATTACTATTAGCTTTCCTCCACAAGCTTGGACTTTGTTAGGGTTGTATTTTTTTTTTATTTTCTAGTTTCTAAAATCAAATTTAGGCTTAAAAAAGTTGAGCCAAATTAGCCCAAATGAACCAAGATGATTCATTTCAAATTTAGGCCTAATCTTTAGATTTTTAAGCTACTAGTGCCCCTAATTTCCTATTGAGTCATTATATAATTTTTCCAAACTTAGTGTTGAAATTTTAATTATATTTTGACCCATACTAGGGTCTAATATATTTTCTATAAAATTTTTAACTAGATGTACCTTTAAATTATCTTTATGATTTACCTAAACTTCACCTAAGTACCTTACTAGGTTTTTGTTAGGGAGATTTCTAGTCAAAATTCCTTCTTAAACTTCCTTACTTTATTTGGGATATTATGCTAGGTGAGTGAATATTCTTTCTTAAATCCATTGATTTTGTTAGAAAGTTATTATTTTGTCTATATTTTAAATATTTTTTAACTATGTTGGAATATGACGATTTATGATGAATTGATTGAATTTAATGTTCAAGAATGCTTGGATGAGTTGTTAGTTATGTGTATTAATGATTGAGTGATAGTTTGATATGTAATAAATAAGGTAGTAGTGCATTAAATGTTAGGTGAATAGTAAATTTTTTACAAAAATGTATAAACTCATACATGAATCGATTTTAGAATCAATTCACCTATTCTAGAATTGGGAGTTCTAATTGAATTATTAGAATCAATACATCACTTTTAAAAACAAAATTTCACCTTAAACCACTTCTAGAAGCGACTCCCCCTACCTTATTTCTAATTTAAACAATCTAACTAACTACAATTAATCTTTTAATGCATATTCAACCTTGAAATTAACATACATACTAACATATTGCTAAGGATTTTAACCATTTTCAAGTTGTGTATGATTATTATATCATAATGGGCATTGAAAATGTAATTATTTTTTGCTTATAGAATAAATGAGACTCAAACATGATGTAACACATAGTAGGTGATAGGCTTGAATACATTTATGCATTTGTGAATTGTGATGACTTATGTATGGCTATGCAAAGAGGCATAATAATGTTACCATTCATAAATCATGATACAAATTGAATTGCAATGACATAATAAAATGAATGGTATTGTAATGTAAATTATGGCATCATGGGTAATGAGATGATAAGATAGGGGAGATGATATGAACACAAAATGCCTAATTCTTAATAAATTGTCTATGAAGGAATAAGGTTGATTGAGGAGGCATAAGAAGGGAATTTGTGAGGGGATAAAGTTAACTAGGGAGGTACAAGGTAGAAACTTGTTTGATATATGTATTATTAAACTTATTATATGATAATTTGAGATCTTGTGTTCATATGTGATAGGTGAAACCACAAAGGGGTAATTGGTTATCATAATGGGAATAATGATGATAAATGGCTAAGTATCCTATGATCAAAGTTCTGTGTAACATGGAAACTTGAGGACATGTATTATTTTTCATTTACTTTCTAATTAAATCTTTCTAGATTATATTATATAGATTGCTAGATAAAATATTCCTTATTAAATCTCATATTTATTATTTTATTAGTTTAACAATTTAGATACACTGTAAGTTTTTCTTTTTCCACCACCACAGTGAGTAGGACACTTTCCTTCAGGGGCATTGGATATCCATTTTTTTATGGATTGGTAGATAGTATAGAATTGGTAATAAATTTGGGGTAGTGGAATAGAGCAGCATAGAAAGCTTAATTAATTTTGTGATTAGCACAAGGATATTAGTCCATGATTTGTATAATTAGGGTAACTTGTGCTCAAGTGTTGGAGACTACAAGATAACCTAACTATTTTCAACAAATAATTCATCATGTAATGAATCCTTAAAAATGAATGCATTATGAATGTTTATTGATGAATGAGTCCAAGATGAGAATAGAATGTTTATTGTATTTATCAATGTGTGGAGATAGGCTAATAAGATTATTAGAAGAATAATCCTATGTCAGTTATAGTCAAGTTAGGTCATGATAGCTTATTCCTTAATCATGGGTATGAGGATAAAATAAAAATATTTAATACTGTGAGGCATTAAAACTAAAATGTTAGATTTTATGTATATTAAGGAAAGATAAAATTTTGGGGGAGTTTAGCTAACTTTATAAAAGAAGAGAATGTGAGAAAAAGAGAGCCTTATTGGTTGGTCCCCTTTAGGAAATTAGAGGTATGGGTTCAAGTTTTAGACTTCAACACCTAATGTAGCGCAAGAAAGGATATCATGTGGAGAAAATAAGAACTTAAAATTATAGAAAAAAAAATATAACTGCATGTATGCGATATATATATATATGTATGTATGTATGTAGAAAGGTAAATATATAAGTACATATGTAGTGAATATATGATGCGTAAAACGAATGAATAATTTTCGAGACAAAGGACATATTTAAGGGCGTGAGGAAAATGAGAAAAAAATATTTTAGTAAAAGAGTTTTGGCACTTCGGGTAGGAAATTAGGGTTATAAGTGAAACAACAACGATAATAATAATGATAAAGAATTTGGAGACAAGGCATAAACGGTCAGTGAGATTAAGATTGTGAAAATATGAATTATTATGTGTTGGGAGAAAGAAGGGAAATAGCTATGAGACTTAGTTAGACGATGATTTAAAATAAAACTTGGATATAATTTACAACAAAGGACAAATTAAGTATATGAACTTTGACAATAGAAAGTGTAACACATGAGTTATAATACATACGTCAAGAACGTAAGGGATATTCACTCAGCATATACAGTATGCAAAGGCTACTATTAAATTCAATCTAACTAAAATTGATCTTAATAAGTCTTAAAGGAAAGTGTAACATCAATAAAGAACAGTATTAATAAGAATTCAAGTTCAAATGATATTGATAGTAATTCTACAGACGGTAGAACGTAGTTGTGAGTGTAGTTGAGTTAGGAATGTGATTCCTTATTAAAGTATGAAATGAATCTTGATGTTGGGTGAGCTAGGGTTGTGAAAGAGATCATTAAATTAATGTATAGGATAAAGGTGCAAGTTAATGGAAATACAGATACAATATTAGTAACTACACAATGGTATAAACAACAGGTGTGTAGAATAATGAGGATTGGAAAACGAATGTATATGATCACATGTAAATATATCGAGCAGGAAATATAATAAGATGGAACAACTTTTACATAACTATGGTGTCATTTTCAAACTCTTAACAATCCTCGTGACATCTGACATGCCAAAACAAATGAATTCATGGATACTATAAAATGTTGTCACTATTCGCAACTCGTAGGAATTATATGTGAAAATTTAATATTGGGCCACTTATGATGGCTATTGTAAAATGTTGGAGAATTGTCCAATCTTATCCATAAGTAATAATTATAATGCCTAATTGATCTTGAATAGTGACACTTGCTATATTTCCTGGAACATACATATGATATATGAGAATATGGCTCCTTGTCATACCATTACGGAATATATACAAGTTGTGAAAATTGTGAATATATGATTATTTATGGTATTTATGATAAATTATGTATGATGTGGGATCTAATCCTTTGTGTCATTTGGGCACATTTATGATTACATGAGATGAAATGAGAAATGTGAAATTTTTGAAAAAGGCCATATGTGATACTGTTAGGAAAAATAATAAATCTGATAAATAAGAAAATTATACATACTTGTTTTTCCTTTTGGATCTTGATGATATATTCTACTACACAGTTGCCAAAAATCACCTTATTTCAGGAATTCTCGTCCTTTTGTTCATAACAATTTCACTAGAAACCCCTACCACTGAGAAAAGGAGGTTTTTTGCTTTCTGCTTCTATAAATTTTTTGAATGTTGTTTTTTCTCTATGAAAAGAATTTTTGTTTTGATTTGTGTTCTCTTTCTTGAAGTGGTTATTACCCTTTTCCCACTTTTTGTTATCCATTATCTAAGATAACTGATTAGTGGGTGGTATCTTCTTTTTTCCTTAAATTGAAAATTTAAACATGATAATGTGGGTCACCCATTATGAGTGTCCCCACATTTATCATCTCCCACTCATACATAATGGGATGAGCCATATCATAAAACCTTTATCTCCTTTTCTTGAATTTTCATACTCAGTGCATTGTCGTGACTGTGTGGGCATGACGTCATCTTGGGTGTTCTTGTACTACAAATTCTTATTTAGAATAAGCACAAGACAATCCTTACTCCTAGTCATTTGTATTATGCCTCAAATACCCTAGATTTTCTCATATACACTTTTCATTTGCAAATCTAATACCTCATGAGCTTTATTACAAGCTCAAATTGCCATCCACATATGTATAACGTCCATGCTTATGGTATTATCAAAATTAACTTCATAACGGATATGTCTCAAGCACTAGCATAATCGTGTATATGTCAGGAAATCTTCCTTTCGCCCGCATATCACTTTGATTTGAAATAATTGCTTTCCTAACATATTATCCTTTGGACCATATATATCATGATCATAGGATACATACTAAGGTAGTGAACACTGTATCATTTTGCTATGATATTGTTAAAATCAAAGGGTATCTTTGAAAAGAAATTTTCTTTTCTAGGACTCACACAACAATGAACCAGGGATCTTTCACTTGCTTCCCATTTACGATTCTTTTGCACAAATGGTATGAATCACATACTACGGTGTTCACTTTATAGTATAAAGGTGTATGTCGATTTTATTAGTAATATTGTACAAACTTCAATTTAGGTACACATTATACATAACCTGAATTCTTTTAAATTATTTGACTCCATTTTGATGTCATTATGTGAAGAATTCATTGTTTGGCTATAAGTATTGTGGAAGGTGGGAGAATCCACAATTTGATCCATATTTGTATTTTGGATCTTATCTTAACTTTACCTTGTTAAAGTGACATATTTTATTTTGTGTTACTTCTTTACCAAAAATACAACATTTCTCATTATTATATTAGTGAACATATGCTTCATTTCTGCCTACTCCTCATGAGTGTCAGAGGTAGTTGTTTATGTGAGGGAACCAACCCTATCAACCTGTATGACATATTGAAAATTTGCATACTCATACACATATTATAACACTTGTAATTGAATAAAAACATACTTTATTCATTTTAATTTTGAAAATGTTCAATTACATTCTATGCATACTAAGAGATTTTACATGCTCAATATATACATCTCTAGGCATAGCCTTAGTGAAAGGATTTGCTATCATTTTTTGTGTAAGAATGTTGGATGGTGACCTTTTTCTACACTATTGCTTCCTTCACAAAATAATACTTTATGTCTAGATGCTTAGTTTTACTATAGTACTTTGGATCCTTTGTATAAGTAATGACTGCCTGATTGTCACTGTATATTAGGATGGGGTTTAAATTTTTATCACAAATCCCTAGATGTTCTATAAATCTTTTCAGCCATATTGCCTCTTGTACTACTACAGAACATGCCATAAACTCTACTTCTATTGTTGAGAATGCAATGCATGTCTGCTTCTTGCTACACCATGATATGACACCATTATTTAGCAAGAAAGAGTAACCTGATGTATATTTTCGCTTATCTAGGTCTCCTGCCTAATCTGCATCATAATATCCAACTAAGTATAAATCATCTCCTCAATAACATAACACATAGTCAACGGTACCTTTTAAATATCTCAATATCCTCTTAACAACTTTCTAATGTTTCTGTTTGGGGTTTAACTAGTATCTACTTACGAGTCCGACTGCATGTCAAATGTCCGGTCTAGTACACATCATTGCGTACATCAGACTACCAACATCAATAGAATAAGGAACTTTTTTCATTGATTTCTTCTCAAATTCATTTTGAGGGAACATTTCTTAACTCAATGGTTTGCTTTTATTTATAGGGGTATCTATAGGTTTACAATTTTTCATATTAAATTTCTCAAGAATTCTCTATATATAACTTTCTTGAGAAAAAGAAACAAGTTTCTTGGAGTGATCCCTAAAGATTTTGACTCCAAGAATATAGTTTGCTTTACTTATGCCTTTCATCTCGAAATTTGAGGATAACCATTCCTTAATAGTCATAATCGAATTCATGTTATTCCTAGAAAATAGTATATCATCCACATAAAGGGATAATATCACAACATTACCTTCATGTCGCTTGATATAAACATAATGGTTTTCCTCAATCATTTAGAAGTCATATGAGGTTATAGCTCGGTGAAACCTCAAGTATCATTATCTGGATGATTGTTTAAGTTCGTAAATGGACCTTTGGAGTTTGTAGACTTTCTTTCTTCTCCTTTTTGTATGAAACCTATTAGTTATTCTATGTAGATTTCTTCATTAAGTTCTTTATTGAGAAAAATGATTTTTACATCCATTTGAAGTAATTCTAAATCTAGATTTGCTACTATGGCTAGGAGTAATCTTATCGAATTGAAACATATAACAGGTGAGAATATGTCCTCATAATTTATTTCTTTCTATTATGTATACCCCTTTGCAACTAGTTGAGCTTTATACCTTTCAATTTATCTATTTGCCTTTCTTTTAATTTTAAGAACCCACTTGTTCTTAATTGCTTTTTGGTCAGATGGTAGATTAACTAGCTCTTAAACTTGGTTAGTTTTCATTGAGTTTATTTCTTCCTCCATTGTTTTCTTGCAATGTTTCTTAGTAGGAGAACTTAGAATCTCTTAAATTATTCTTGGCTCTTCTTCATCTTGGGGAGTAACCATAAGAGCTGATTCCTCAATTGAAAAGTATTTTTTGGATAGACTTCCTCCTTTACTTTTTCATAGTAGGGTTTCTTGTACTATATCATCTCTAAATTTAGGATTTTCACTCATTCTCTCAAAGCTCTCACTTAGATCGACAGGTATTCTTTGATAGTTTCCACTCATATAAGATAGATAAGATTCAATATTATTATCCATTTAATCTTGTAACTTATAAAAATATACAGTCCAATCGATTTCTTCTATGCTAGGAAATTCACTTTTAAAAAATATGGCATCTCTTAATTCAAGTTTTGTTACTGTTCCATTCTCATTTTCTCTAATGAAAATGTATCCCTTAGATAGTTTTGAATATCTTATAAAAATATATTTCTTCCCTCTAGGACCTAATTTTCCATATTTATAGGAAGTATCATGGATATATGCAGTAGACCCCTATGGTCTAAGAATGCTCAAATCAGGTTTATACTTTGTCTATAGTTTATAGGGTGTGGATGTAATAGACTTTGAGGGCACACTGTTAAGTATGAAAGTGACTATTAAAATGGCATCTTCCCAATATGAAAATGGTAGATTTTCCTATACCATCATCGATCTAACCATGTCTAGATGAGTCCTATTTCTTCTTTTAGTTACTCCATTTTGTTGTGGAGTGCTAGAGATTGTTAATTGTCTTATTATCCTTTTCTCTTCACAGAGCTCTTTAAATTATTCAGATAAATATTCATATCTATGATCAGTCCTAAGTGCTTTAACTTTCTTGTTTATTTGATTTTTAACTTCATTTAAATAATGTTTGAAATATTCTAATGCTTCTGACTTATGTGAAATCAAATAAATATGATTGTATCGTGAGTAATCATCAATGAAAGTGATGAAGTACCAAGCTCCGTATCTTGCCCTCATACTTAAAGGACCACATATATTAGAGTGAATTAATTGTAATGAAGTTTCTACCCTAATCCCTTTTCCAAATGGTTTTCTAGTTACTTTACTAGCTAAACAATGTTCATACAAGGACATTTACGGTAAAGCAATCGAAAGCAGCATTGTTAATAACATTCAAAATGACAAATCTATCATCAATGAAGCCAGAACCATAAAATACATTATCTTTGAAAATGTCAGCAATATTGTCATGAAAATTAACTGAAAATTCGAGACTTACTAAGGAATAAATAAAAACTAAATTTTGTCAAATGTCAATGCATAAAGTACATCATGCAAGATTAAGGTTCTTCCTCCATGCAAATCCAATTTGCATGTACTAATTCCTTTGACCTCAATCCTAGTGTTATTTCCAATGTAAAGGTCATTTACTTTGACTTGACAAACGATGATATTCTATATAGGATCATCAATCTTTACTCACGTGGTCTATGGCACCTAAATCCAAAATTCACAAAGGATGAGATTCTGTTAGAAAAATAGTATTGGAAATATATGAAAAATATTTGAAATTAGTGTCTAGTAATATCTTATTTTGTTTATTTTGCTGAGTGCAATCTTGAGTGAAATGGCTCATTCTTTAGTAGCCATAACATTTAATTTTCTTGAGATCAAAGTTCCTTGCACCATGTTTTCTTTTCTTCTTCTTGAAGGTTTTTTTACCCTGAGAATTAGGCCTAGTTTTTCTCTTCTGGAACTTTTTACTTTTCTTGGATTTAGGCTTAAAACTAAAAGGACCCGCTCCCTTTGCCATATATGCTTGTTCGGAGGATCTATAAACCCCTAGATGTTCATCATCAAGTTCTAGATGTCTTGCCATATCATCGAAAGTTACAATACTTTCGTTGTGAGTCAGATTGACTTTCATATATTCCCAATTGGCAAGAAGTGACCTAATCACTGCTTGCACTTGTTGCTTATTGGAAAGTGCATGTCTTGTAGCTTTTAGCTTACGAATCATGTTTGACATTTCACACAAATATTATTTCATCGGTATATTAGACTGAAGTTTGTATGTGTCAAATTTGATTGTGAGTCTTCTCAGTTTGGTGGTAGAAGTACCACCAAAATTTTCTTTCAGGGCAATCCACATTCCTTGAGTAGTTGGGTAATTCTCATATTCACACATGAGGTCATTTATCATTACACTTAAGAGTGTAATGTGAGCTATACTGTTCTTTTTCTTCTAAATAGTATATGCCTCAGCATCTTTTCTATGCTAGCTATGTTCCTACTTTCGGGTTCTAACATGACATTGTTCAAGACTTCTAGAGCATCTTGCTCTTTTAAAATATATAATATTTTTTGATGCCAAATGTCCTAGTTGTCCTCATTCAATTTGTCACCTTTATTTAATTCAGTAATTATGTTCTTGCTGGCCATTCTGCTAAATGTATGAACATTTCCTATGAGTATATAATGTCATTTATTTGCATAGTTCGTGCATAGAATAATAATGACACTACTTAGTTCATAGTCAGGAGCTCACGTTTGTCATACCCATATCGTATGTTTGCCTAAATACTATTATTATTTCTTATCGAGATCATTCTCATGCAAATATCACATATTGTGTTGCTCTTAAGTAAAAACATAGCACAAGAGCTCCCACTTAAATGTAGGATTCAATAAGATAAATGTAAATTGAACAAAGATATTTAAACATTCATCAAGTAATAAATAGATTCAATAAACATTCATCAATGTTCACAAAGTAGCCTCAATAAACCAAAAGAAATAAATACATCTAGAAAAAAAAAGAATTCATAGCTAGTGTTTCTATTCTAGCTTCCTATTCTAAATTCAGGGCTTTCATCTCTTCAAAAGTGTTGAATAGTTTTAGTGGATTCTTAGAATAAGCTGGTCCAAAGTTGTGTACATTCATAGTATTGAGTGGACCCTTAAAGTGTGATTCTTTTTCTAGAGTATTGTATCCAAAATATCTTTTACTCTTTATGTTTGGGAATTATAACATTAAGATTATTTTTCTCTAATTATTTTTGAAATAGCAGACTTCCTGTAGTCTCAGCTATTCCATGCACTTTTCAAGGTCAAGGTATTTAACGGTTCCTAATTTATAGTATTTGCATTGACATAGAGTTTTTTTGATTGGTTTCTAGAAGTTATCATTTGGAATTACATCCATTAGGGTACAAATCCAAAAGTGATTAGGAAACACCTTTCTTCTATGACTGAGATCCCTTTTTAAATCTTTGACTTTAAGTAGAAAAGCTTTCATTGGGTAGTATGTGTGTGCATTTCTTTTATATAATAAATGTATCATTTCTTTTAGGTCTTTTAGAGTATCTATCTAGTCTGACTCTTTGGGTTCTTCTCCTACACTCTATAAATCCATATGGATCATATTTCTCTCTAAACCATTAGTCTATGTCTATTTACAAAAAATAGACATAAAATATGGTCAAAATACAGTATTACTGCCACTTTTTAAATCAAAACAATATCATAGAAGCTTCAAAAATACACAAATAATACACCAAATGTGTAGATTTTGATTTTAGAAAAATTTAGAATTAAAATTTGCCTCTAAAGGGCATTGCACACACCCACACATGCCTTTGCAATGCTTCTGTACTTAAAAATTCTAGAAAAATAAAAAAAATAGCATTTCCCACGCTTGACAATGGTGTACACGGCCCACCCACCACCTTGCATGGATTTTCCGATCACTGAAGCCGACCAAAATAGGAGGAAAAAATTTTCTTTCCAACAATGTGTAACACATGGCATTCAGGCACTAAGGTGAGCCCATGCGCCACCCCCAAGAATGAGGAGAGAATTTTTTTTTTGAAATTTTGGTTGTGAAATGATGTGTCATTTTTTACCAGATCAAAAGACGTGTCGTTTTGGGGTTCATTCAAGCGGGCTTCATATCCAAAACGATATGTTATTTACTAGGGGCTTAAAACAATGTATCATTTTGGTTATTCCTGTCCTCTGACTGGGTTAACCTGGTCGACCTGACTCGGTTCGTGACCCATTCGGGTTTGTACAACCTGAAATTATATTTTGGCAATAACTTTTGATCTAAAGCTCTGTTTTAGGTAATTCAAAAGCCATTTTTCTTAGAATTATGTGCTTTACAAATCTAGATTGATTTTGTGTCCTAAAAAGCTTATTTTCAGGGGATCCAATATTTCAAAGTTACGAGTTTTTAGGTATCCTTGTTGTTTTCTGATGTTTAGGAGTGTCTTATAGATATTTTATATATTCCTTTTAATACTAAAACCATCCCTAGCATCATTTTTCCAGAAACAGTAGAATTATAAAAATATTTTGCATTCAATGGCCAATTTTCACATCACAAAAGCAAAAATAGGAAACATGCTTTTTGACCAAGACAAAAATTATCATTCAAATACACAATAAACTACAAGTGCATTTAATAAAGTGCATCTCATATAACGCATCTCATATAACATGTGCCTTGCATTTAATTACATACATGGGGATTTACAAACATCAATTGCAATTAGGCTTTGATACCAATGTTGGGAAAAATAATGAATATGATAAATGTGAAAATTATACATACTTGTTATGCTTTTTAGATGTTGATACTGTATTCCACCACACAATTGCTAAGAATTGCCTTATTTCAAGAACTCTTGTCCTTTTTTTCACAATAATTTCACCAAAAACCCACACCACTAAGAAAAAAAGGTTATTTGCTTTCTGCTTCTATAAATTTTCTGAATGTTTTTTTTCTCTTTGAAAAGAATTTTTCTTTTGATGTGTGTTCTCTTTCTTGAAGTATTTCCCTTTTCCCACTTTTTGTTATCCATTATCTAAGATAACTGATTAGTGGGTGGTTATCTTCTTTTTCCCACTTTATTTTTGAATTAAAATTCAAAATTTAAACATGATGATGTAGGTCACCCATTATAGGTGTCTCCACATTCATCAAATATGAAATTAAAGTCATTTGGTATGGTAATATTGATGGGAAAATCATGATTTTCGCATAGGAATAGAGTATGCTATATAAATCAATGATAAGATAGATAAGGTTGAATCGAAGGAGTAAGGTAGGTGGGGATCAATAAGGCTAGATTAGAATTAGAAGGAGAATTGATATTCATAAGAAAATTTGCAAGTATTTTATAAATACATGGTGTGTGCGTGCATGTAAGTTTGTAATTATTCATGTTGGTTATTTATCTATACAATGGGTTGTTTATTTATTTCTACTCATGTGACCATTATATAAATGGCTTTTTATATTCATGTGTAGGCCTTGAATGTGTGAATACAAAACTGTGGCAAGGTATCGTATATCTTGAGATACTAGCAAGAATTTATATACTTAGTGGTCATTTGACATTTAGTTACCCATACCAAAAGTGTAAATGCAAATGTATGCTATCAAGTAGTGATGGGATCAAAACAAGTTTATATGCAAAAAGAGAAAGGTAGTTAATGAAAGTAACCATAGTATTAGCAACCTAATCAATAATCACAATATTAAAAATATAAAGAAAGAAAATCCTTCTATGAAAGATATAGGTGATATGGAAATATAATAAAAGATTGTTATTTATAAAGAAAAGAAAGTTATTAAACCATATAAAAATAGTGAGTGTGGTATTAAAAATGTAATAGAAAGGTACAAAAGAGAAAGAAAATATTTCAAACAAATAAAATTCTTGGATAATCTATACGAAGCCTCACTTCCTAAGTTTTTATGACTTACTTTATTATTAATTTTTAAGTACCCATTAATATAAATGAAAGATGCTCATGCAGGACGAAGAACCTTGACAATTGCAGTGGACCATTTTAAAAGAGTATGATTTATGAAAAATTTAATAAGAATTGGAGATAAGTAACACATATTATTTTTCCATTACAACCACAAAGTAACAACACCATTTTGGTTTCTTCTTCTTCATCATTCCTAACTTCCTTCCTTATTACCAAAAATTCATCTTTCAAAATAGTTAATGGCCACTCTCCTGGCAACATTAGCCCTACAAAAAATAGGTCAATCCAAGGATGCTCTCTATGTATTATTCTCCAACATTCAAAGATCAACAATACCACCACTAATACACTTTCAACATGATAATAAAATATTGCAACCAAATCTTTGTAATGTAATCATTTTGGCATCATTAGGTAATTTGATTGGCATTTTAATCTATTTGAAAGTGCTCTCATTCAAATCAAATGGTAATAGCGGTTTCATTTCTATTCATTGCTGGCCCAACCTGTATAAAATCTCATTTTTGTCCTCATAATGATTCTTGAAAAAACTTAGGAGTTTCATGGATATCGACTGTGATAAATGAACCAGTTTCCAAAAAGTACACCACAAATAGCATATAATGAAAGGAAGGTTCATCATAAACCATTATCACTCTATATTCATTCAAAAGAGGGCTGTAATCAAACACAATGTACCCATAACAAGTTTCTAGAAGCCTCTGGAATCTTTTTGCGGCCGAATTTCATAAATTAACCATTTGTCCTTGGCGTTCAGACAGATAAGAAACATAAACCAAAGCCATTAGGGGAGACCAATATTCAGACTTAGAATGTCATTTCTTCAATGTCTAATTACATGCCAAATGAAAGAACAATATTTGTTACTAAGCGAAAAAGAAATATATTATTAAATGGTTTCTAATTGTATGAAAATTTATTTAATCAATTGTCTTGAAAGAATTAAATAATGTTATAATTATAAATTAGTTCTAAGAAATTTAAAAACACGTGACAAGAATCAAGATTAAGATATTAAAAATTAAATATAGAGAAGGACTATTCAGATTTACCATATCATGCACCTTCATATTTGCTCTTTATCTACGTTAAATATTCCATCCCTTTCAATTGAACATTAAATTTAAATTTAAAATGACGTTCACGGTTGATCTTTCCCTTCAAATTAGGTGGCCACAAATTTTTTTACATATAAAATTGCACAAAACTTGTTTGAAAAACTATAATTTATACATTTTCAAAACATATATGAAAAAAAGAAAAAGCATTAATAGATTGGAATTACCTCATTCATATTCACTTTTGATACAATAAAGTCTTCAAAAATGGAAAATGTATGATCCAGGAGTTGTCCAAGCACTATACTCTTTGTTAAGCCTTTCTTTTGTGAAGGCTAAAGAAAAATTATCAGTTTTTAGAGTAAAAAAATTGCAACAAAAATAAACGATTGCAGAAATTAAAAAATTACCATATTCTTAGAACTTGATTAGAAAATTACAAACATACTAAAGCGATCATGTCAGCAATACCTTTAAATAATATTTGAACAACCATCGATTTCTGAACAGTTGTACAATTCTCTTTTACATTTAGATCCTTCACCAAAAATTGCTATCATGTAAGAAAAAAGAACTGAAAATTAGGTATCAGTGTCTTACAAACAACAAACTAAAATGAAAAAAACTTAAAGATTCACAGAAAATTTTTGTTTAACATGTAGTATTAAGGGAAAAGGAAATTAAATACTCGCTGAAACTATCATTTTGAGATAAGGGGCTATTTCTTTGTGTAGATCTTTGTTGGAGTTTTGGAGGGGGTTTACCATTTTCAACTCTAGTGAAGAGAAAATTATATTCAAAGCTTCAACCAAGAAAATGAAAAAAGGGAGAGCATTGATGGTGTTAAAGGTTGAAATTCAAATTACATATATATACTACAAATATTGGGCTTCTTTTCAAGTTCCTTTGTAGAAATTTCTAATAAGAATTTGTTACCCTTATATTATATTTACATAGAATTATAGAAAGAAATCATGTGTATATATATATATATATATATATATGTTTTTAGAGAGTATAGTAAATTTGACGAGATTGGTATGGGTACTTCTATGATGTGACCAATTCATAACCTTATAGATCTCTTTATACCATAGCGCCCATTTTAAAAATAACCATTATCAAATTCTCTGTCACTTAAAATTGTAGTAGTACACACATACATTGTATGTATGCTAGTCTAAATCATATTTATTAATTCTAAGTTAAAATAGTGCAAGTCGGGATTAGTTGGTAAAAATATTTTTAGGATATGCAATAATTTAATATCCAAAACCAATTATAACTTCATATCATACATAGACCAAATTATCATTTACTTCTAACAATTGTCTGAAACACTTTGATTGGCAGATTCGTTACGTCTGTGAGCTGTAGGATAAATTAATTATATTTTTTTTAAAAAAATTATTCAGAGGGGTCATAATTCCTTAGCTAGTGTTGCTTTCATGTATTTGATTATATTTATTTTAGCTTTATGACTAGAATATTCTCACTCATTTAAGCCCTTGCATCTTTGATTAATTTAAGAAAAATTGGTCATAAATTATTTGATTCAAATGGTTTAAAATTAAAAGAAAATCTCAATCACAATAAAAATGATGAAAATTATATGCTATTACATCCTTAATATATATATATATATATATATATATATATAACCAATAGATTTTTTTTTCAAAGTTCTAATTATTCAAAGTTCTAATTAAACGAGATGAGTGTTTTTATATCAAAGATGAGAATAGTAAATTATAACTTTTAGATCTTACATTGATGATCTAAATTAAAATATAATTAAAAGTCATATGATTATCTAAAAAATTTACACTTTATATTTTAATCATAATCTATCAATGCAAGACTTAATGTCTATGATTCACTTCCTTCATTTTAATATAAAAATAGTGTTCTCAACTTAATATACTTCCCACGTATATACTTACATATATAAACACACGTCCATATGTATGGTCACATTTTTTTTCCAAGTTTTGTTAACCAATACTATTTTCAAAGTTAGTGTTTTAATTAATTAATACTATAAATAATACATAGATATTATAAATAATAAAACAATAGTTGCATTAAAAAATTACGAATATTATATCACTTTTTCTTACATAATTTTTCTTAAAAATTTAAAATTTACTTTTTTTGGAAATATAAGGTGAGGGAAATCATAATACGCAATATCTTAGGTTTGATACTAGGACACTGAAGAGGAAAAATCCCAAGATAACATCATCTATTATTGCAACCCCGTGGACTTTTTTTCCTTTTTAATATATGCTTGGAAAACCAAATACTATTCTCAAAAAATGATAGGTTTTTTTATCCATGATTTGCCGATAACACACTACTGCAAAAAGCGAAAACATTGCTTAATATGCATCAATTAAAAGGAAAAGCAACGTATGTATTGGAGTGGTGAAATTTTCAAAAATATAAGAAAACTATAAACATAGCCTTTGTTTTAAAAAGAAAACCATTGTCTTTTTTCTTGTGAGACATTAGATATTTTTTCTAAAAATAACTTATATTTAAAGTTATGAGAGTAGTGATATTTTTTAAAATATCAAGACACTTTAGATGATTTTTTTTAAGAAAATGTATTTTGTTCTTGCGAGACTTTTGACATTGGATTCTAAATTAATAGATGTTTAAAATTATGAGAATGATAGCATTTTTTAAAAATATGAGAAAATTTTAAGTGTTGATTTTCTTAAAAAAAGTATTATTTTTTCTTCTTGCAAGATTTTGAAATCAATTTTTGAAATAATCAATATTTAAAGTCATGAAAATAGTGATATATTTGAAAAATATGAGATAACTATAGATGTCAACTTTTTAAAAAATAATGTCATCTTTCTTTTGTTGTGACTTTTGACATTGATTCCTAAAATAATCAACATCTAAAATCATAGGAGTAGTGATATTTTTACATTATAAATAAAGTAAATATTATTTTGTTTTTCTTATTATCACACTCTCTCTCCTTTTTATTTGTTTCCAAGTTCAATCTCCATCTTCATCCAACTTCCATTAATAAACCTAAGATCACACTCTATCCTCCTCCACACATTAGTGAATTATCAATACTTTTTTAACTAAAATTGAGCATAAAGCAAATTCCCTATTCCATGCCTTTGATACAAAACATAAGAGTTACATTTCTTGCTTCTATTTGTTATATCTTCATCTCTTCCATTTTTTTGGATTTTTTATGCAAGTTATTTAAAAGATTTTTGTTTGTGTTTTATTTGTAGAACTTTTGAGGTTGTATCCATTTCTAAATGCATTTTATGTGTTTGAAAAAAATATTGCAATGAAGTTTGAAGTCAATTGATCAATAATGAAAGACGGAAAAAAAAATGAAAAAGTTTATCAAAATGTTTATTTTTTGAGATTTTGATATGGTAAACTACCTTTTGAAAAAAAAAATCACCTAAACAAATGATCAAGTGCAAAATTATAGTTCCTTTAAAAGTTTCAGCTCAAAATATATGTTTTTAATAAGATACTATGTTTATTTAATTTTTTTTATAAATATTATGTTGAGTTTATTCATTTTTCTATAATTATTTTCATGCAAAAGACAAAAACCATCATTCAACAAATATTATGCAAATATTTCATGTCTATTTTATACTAAAAACTGGTGTAAATTGTGAAAAAAAATTAAAAGAAAAGATGATTCTTTTTTGTTAAAATCTAACATGGTTTTTTAAAAAGTTGACTTGAAATGTAAGAAAAGTGTCAATTTCATACTAGTAAAAAAACTAACATAATAACTTTTTTTTCATGTTGGTTATATAATCAACGTCAAAAGTAATATATACTAATACTTGATTAGACATCAATTGAAAATTAAAGTGTAATAATCTATCTTTTTACAATTTTGTAGTAATGACAACATTTATCAATAGGGCTAGCATATGAAAGAAAAAAATAAATGGATTTAGTCTCTTTAAAGTGCAAAACTTTAGAAGCTAAAGTAGATCATTACAATTGTTGAATTTAGTGAGAAAATTAATAGAGTGAATGATTATAATTTTAAAAATTAAGTTTCACACATAGTTTACCTATCAAATTTTGATTCTTTGATTTTCTTATCATAATTGTGATTATCCAACTGTTCTTCCAAAGTGTATTTTACACTTTAAAGAATCAAAGGTACAAGGTGAAATAAATCCATGCTCATTGCCATTAAATGAATTTGATTATTTTAATACTAATTGAACATAATTGCCATAAATACTACTAAAAGTTTTACTTAATTTAAATTCATTTCAAAATTAATATTATCAATAAATATGTATGAAAATTACCTTTGGTACTTAGTCATATAAATTTTACGACTTTAAATATATAAAAAAAACTAAGCTATAAAATTTTTTATGATAATAAAAAGGCATTAATTAACCTAAGGGAACATATTAAGAAATATTAATTTTAGGATAAATTATAATTTACTTACCTATAACTTCATCATTTTTCGCTCAACTTACATTTGGCTTTAATTATTGGAAGTCACCCCATTCACTTTGTTTATAAAAACTATTTTTTTTTATGAAAATTGAATAGAATACACACATGAAATGCACATATATTCTATTTTCCAAAATTTGACTTAATATGGCACATGTGAACAATGAATGAGCCTTATTCTTTAGCAAATAGGTGAAATTTAGAAAAATAGAGAGCATATGCATTTCATGTGTGTCAAGATTATTTTAAGGTAAATTAGTTTAAGAATGAGCGCTAAATTAGATTAAATTAGAGAAACAGATAGAATTTCCATTTTTTTTTTGGTATGAACCATCCGATATCCAGTAGACCACATTGGACTTCTGATTAATCCAGATTCGAGCTGGGAGGATCCAATATGGGGGTAAAGCTCGGATAAAATACCATTTTACCATTTTTTTCTAAACTTATTTCCGTTTTACCATTTTTTCGAAACTTATTACCAAAATACGCATTATGGGCGGAGGCACCATGTGGGTTGGCACCACTGGGGGGGGCACTATCTGGGATGGCGCCCTTGTGAAGGTCTGAGGGCGCCATTCAAGATGGCGCCCTTGGGCCTTTTTTTTTACAAATTTTCTTTTTAAAAATAATTAATTTTGATATCATTTGAAAATAAAAATTTTAAAAATAAATAATATATGATTGTGACTCAAAATAAATTTTTAAAAATAAATCACTCATTATATAATTATATTTAATGTCATATAAAAATATGTTGACTCCACTTTGATATCTAATACATAAATTTATTATAGGAATTAAATAAGAAAGTAGTTAATAATAATAATATAATAAATAAAAATAATAAATATTTGGTAAATAATAAAATATTATTTAAAAAATATAAGATCAATAAAGAATAATTACGTAATTTATATTAATGTCTCTCAAAATTTGATCCAATGACACTTAATATTTATATTAATTTATATTAATATTTATCAATTTTTGAAATTATAAACTTCCAACATTTAGAATTATATTATTACAAGTAATTATCTAATATGTTATTACACATAAGTAAATTGATTGAATTATTCAATAATATTCTTTATATACGAAGTTGAAGATTGTTAAAGATGAAAAGAAATACAATGAAATAAAAATATTTTTCTTATTTTGTATTTATTCTAATAATATTCTTGTCACTTTGTATTTATCTCAATAAAATAATTTTAATTCTGTAACAGAGAAAATGAAAAATCACGAGGTTGAAGATAGCTGAAAATTTAAAAGAATATGATTATTTCGTTTCAATAAATTTTTCATTTTGTAATGAAATCAAAATTGTAACATAAATGAGTTATTTTTTAGTTCGTCACACTGATAAAATATTTTGGCAATGCGAGGGAAAAGTATCGATTAACTGTTTTTAAGAAACTATTATTCATTATATCATTCCTTCAAAACATTTCATCGAAATAAGCACAGAAGATACGCACAGCGATGGAGAGACGTCAAATGACGTGTAGAGGTACGCTAGACGAAATGGCATCGTTGGCGTTGAAGGGAGGGGACAACAGGCGATATTTCACATTATGAACGTAAAATTTATTAAATTAATTTAATATTATTTATTTATTTTCACATGGTAAATAAAAGAAAAGTAGATAATTATAACAGTTGTGAAAGTATGATAATTAATAATGTTAGTTATTATATTTGGGACATGTCCTTATCATCATTTTAAAAAAAAACTAAATAGTCTTATTCATTTTGAAGTTTATTATTATTTATAATTGTTCCTACACAAGCAATTAAAAATGTCGTAGTAATTAAAATCATCCTAAATGTTGATGTTTGGCAATGAAGTAGTAAAATAATCCTAAATGTCGATGTTTGGCAATAAAGTAGTAAGATAAATGTACATAAATATACAATAAACATAGAAAAGAAATCTAATGTCTACGTAAGTGATGTCCAGTCCCACATCCAAGATCGGTAATGTGGCGGCCGTATCTACTAATCCTCTGCGCAGGCTCGGGAGTCATATCCCCAATGTCTGTGTCTCCTCTACCTCTAGCCCCCACTCTGCCTCTGCCCCTGGCTCCCGCTCTGCCTCTACCTCTACCTCTATCTACAAGCTCTGAGTCATCTGTCATCATGCCACCATGTGCTAATCCCTGATCCTGAGTATGCCAATCAAATACAGGACGATATGGCTGCGATGGACCAGAATCATCGGAAGGAAAGGCATAAAATGTAGGTGAAACTCCTGGTATGTGTGGAAATGCCTGGAATGAGGATAGAACACTAGGAGGGAGCTGGTACATCTGGGATGACGACAGCCCATATAGTACGGCCGGCAACATGGTGGAGGATGAAGGATCATCTGGTGTAGTGGGGTACACATGAGATGGGGCAATAACATCAGGCATCATCGTCATGATCTCCTGGGCAGTCGAAGGTGGAATCTGCTGCACTGTTGAAGCGGACGAAACATCAGCCTGCGACGTATGCTGTGGAGTAGTGCGACGTCGTCGGCGAGAGCGAGGCTGATCATGGTCACCCTCCGCAGGGTCTGGGATATGATGGGCCTGGGGAGCTGGCTCCGCATGTGAGTCAATAATCACATGATCAACCTGCTTAATCGCATGAATAATGGACTCCGTCGCTGACCTAAGCGCATCGAAGGTGAACACAGCCTGCCCCTCAGGGGTAATGAAGTCCTGTAGTGAGGAAACCTCATCTACCTGTGCAAATTTTTGACATTAAAGTTAGTTATAATACTAATGCATTTAAAGAAAATCAGATACAAGAAACTAGCACGGAATATTACCACAAGGTCTAGTGCTCCCCCGACAGGTGTAATACATCGCCTGGTAACCCATCTGTACCATGTCATGTAATCGGAACGTGGTCCCAGAACCAGGCATGTCGTCGGCTCGGCGGTAACGCACAAGTCTCGCCGAATATCCCAGAGTGCAATATACTGCTGATGGCGGATGTGCCACTCCTCGTCATGCCGACCGGACAAGTGCATGAGGTGGACCTCCGCCACCTGCTTCGGTGGCTCTGGAATAGCCTAGCGTAGTCCAAACTGCTACAAAACCCTATCAGGCTGGTGCCACTCGACAATCTGGAAGTGGATGAGCGACACCACTGCTGTCCATGTGTCGCTCCCATCAAAGCAATACTGAGACAATGATGCGGTGACCTCTTCAGTGTACGGGATCCAATCGATCTGAAGTTACAAATTTAGGTTGTGATTTAAGTACGATAGTAGAATGGACAAAGCCCTGAAATAAAGGAATCCATTATCCCTTCCATACCTGGTCAAGTCGAAGACGGTCCAGCACGTATCTGTAATGGGGTAGGCTGTGTGCCGGACTATCCTGAAATGTCTTCTGATAGTGCCACCTACCAAGTACAATGACAAAGTTAAACAACTTCGAAGTAAACTTAATTATAAGTGAAAGTTGAAAAATTCTCTAACCTGCGTGCTAAGGGGCCAATCCCTGCATCCCCCTCTGGTATGTATGAAATAGCTATCGCAGGGGCGATGGTGGGAAATCTGTCCCATGCCCAGAGCTGCAGTAGTAGGCAACACCCTCCTATCTCCCTGTAATCCGGAGCGGTGGCCTTACAGAGCTCTTTGTACAGATAAGCCAAGCAAGCAGATCCCCAGCTATACGTCCCAGCCTCATGTAAGTGTCCGATCAAGGGTAAGTGCATGAGGTGGACATACGTGCCGGAATGGTCTGGAAATAACGTCCCGCCAATGAGTCACAAAATGTAAGCCCGGGCGAACCTCTGCACTGTCACCTCGTTCGCATCATTTGGAAGATGATTGAAATGTCTCTCCAACCAACTCATCCTCAGTCACCCCCCTCTGATGACATGCTCATCCGCCGGTAACTGGAGTCCTAAATACTCCTCAATCAGGGCTCCCCATCCCCACACAGTGGGCCCCGTCACTACTCGACCGTCAATGGGTAGGCCAAGCTGAAAAGCAACATCCTGCACGGTAATAGTCGTCTCTCCCTGCGGCATGTGAAAGGTGTGTGTCTCCGGCCTCCATCTCTCTACAAAAGCACTGATCAATTGGTGGTCGATCGGCACAAACTCGCACATCGCCAAGCCGTAAAAGCCTGCCTCTCGTAAAAAGGGGACAATCAACTCCGGCGGCTGCTGGTGATGGTAGTGATGAGCTCGTCGAATCCTGAGCACATGATCAGGCTGTGAAAGAATAAAAATCACCAATTATCACGTATGACAATTCAGGAACAGTTTAACCAAGTTTATTAAGGTGTAGCTTTTTCAATACATGGCCAGCCCAAACTGACTGGGATATGTGTGAGGCCTGAGCCGTCAGCAGTGAATGATCCCGTGGTCCAGGATCAACGTGTCAGGATGTGGATGCCATCTGCCATGGCAAGCATTGCATTAGAATGAAATTTAAACACACACTAACTTAACAGATGATGTGCAATTTCAGTACATAGTTCAACAGAAGGTAGCAGTATGGCTAAAATACCAAAATTACAGATATTTTATAAACTTTTTTCCGCTTTACCGCGGTTCCGAAAGTATCTATCAAAGTATATATTAGCATGATTTTTAGGTATTTATTATTTATAATAAAAAATAAATCTTGCTTAATACAATTAATTGTGCAAATAAATATATAAATTTTTAAAATGTAATTAATTAAATTTAAAATATTGTGGGAGGCCAAATGACGCCATACAAACTCTTGCACGATTAACTAATGGTCGGTTCACACTACTGGTAATGGGGAAACATATATATACATAATGACGTGCAATTTTACAACCATAAACAAAAAATGCTGTTTGTGACCGTTACACTTATGATATTTATTAACATGCTTTATAACGTATATGCGAAAGTAAATTCTTCGTCATCACGTTCTTCGTCATCAGTGTCACCATTGTCACCGCTACTGCAGGACACCTCATCATCTTCAAAACCAGACTCTAGGTGGGCATCCATTAATACAGGACCGAACGATTCTTCTTGTACGACCAGCAAGGCACTTGATGAACCTATCAAGGTATGTGGGGCATTTACCGGGAAAACACCTGCAACAGATGAGTCCAACGCAGGAGTATGACTATCAGAAATGTGGAACTCAAATCCACCTGTGTAAGGAGGGCCTTCCCGCACCATCGAACAACCAGTGTTAACATAAGCCGTTGGATCCACGGGTGGTGCAGGTCTTGGAACTCTTTCATCAAAACCAAGGTTGGCAGCGTGCAATTCGGATGTGACCACGTCCACGTACAATTCCATGGCTGTCATCGTCGGATGTTGTTTGAAGCTTGCTATCGCACATGCCAAGTCTTCATCGTCGTCCAATTCGTAGGCCATGTATTGAGCCTCTGTTTGATGCTGTGGAAACTTGTAAACAATTTTCCCCACAGTTTGATCATGGTGAAGCTTTAGTCGGGCATGAATTCTCTCGCGCAAGACATCCATAGTGCTGCATCCTTTCAATTTTAGTGCCTTTGGGGGAGGTCCATCGTACATTACTCCCATCAATCCCTCAATCATTGTACCATTTGAATATATGAAAGAAATTAAATTTTTCTTCATCTCGTTACTTCTGGCTCTAAAATATTCACTGCAAACTATTCTTCATTGTCATCACGCAATCATAGGACAATTTTTGTTCTTACAGACGAATCAACCAGTATTCAATATTACAAGCAGTTGATGAATAAAATACTTTACTATTTTTCTAATGTACTTGGCTAATAGTAAATAATAATCTACCCGTGCAAGTCAAATCCATTCCGGCCTTTACAGGCCGACATTTATTTCCTGCAAGTTCTGAAGCTACTTCTACACTCATTCATAATTTGTCATTTTTTTTCGTTTATTCAGCACAACGTATACTGATTAAATAGAGAAATATTTTTAGTACACTACATATTCTATTTTCATGATAACCCACTCTTTTCACACCTATTACTAAACAACAACAAAAAATATTTACGCATTACTGTTTCTATATTTTTATGTAGATTACAATGGATTCTTTTTTACATGCACTGACTTCTAGTTACATCCACATATCCTGCAGCCTAAAACCTTTTTCGGACACATTTCTTTACCTCATTTTTTCTTCTTTTAATAGCGCAACCTATCACAGTACATGTAAATTTCTACAAATTTTGCACACATCATAATTTGACATTGTAGGCCACTACAATCAAGATAAAATTAAAATCATCAATTATTTACATCATAATAGCCTAAACAAATTTCTCTACCACTGTAAAAGATATCTTCATGATGACTAATAAAAGTTATAACATAAGCACAAAATTTAAAAAATACTAACCGGTAAGTATTAGGAAAAGCAAACAGAAAAAGGCCTCTGCATGAAAGAAAAATTTGTTAGATATTTTAATAACTTTAATTTCTAAGTAAAAATTATTACGTATTATTGTATCATTACAAAAATTATACAAAGATCACGCTAAATTAAAAATACTTTGCAAGACAATATATAAAAGAAACAAAAACAGTAGCATACATAAAATTTTATTGACGTATATTTAATTTTTATTCTTAAATACTTTTATTAAAACTGGGATATATAATTAATTATTTCAATTAATGCTTCCCATGACATTAATTTTTTAAAAATATTTTTACAAAAAACTTAAATATGTTTCATTATGTCAATATTATATTATATAATTATCTTATTATTTAAATCGTGAATAATATAATGCAAAATAAGATAAATTATAGCTAAATAGATTAAAAAAGGAGAAGTGTTATGTGAAAGGTAAAGTAATAAGTGTTAAAGATTAAATATGTAATCAATTAATTTTATTAAATAATTTATTTGATTATTAAAAATAATTTTATGTCAAAAGAACTTGTACTATATTTATATTATTCATTATATTGCATTTGAACTTCTAATAGAATGATTGAAAAATAAAAGCAACAAATTAAACAAAGTGGATTAAACTAGGAAAAATTAATGTACGAACTACACACCCTTGGAAAAATTTTAGTTGATGCATTTCAAAATTAAATAACATTTAATTTAATTACTAAGTATTTTATTTAAAAATATAATATAAAATTAATAATTTTTAAAAATAAAAAGTATATTAGAGCTTCAATTTATTTAAAATATTATAATAAGCTAAAGAATTATAACTTATTATATTCATGTTAATTAATGATGATGGTGTTTTAAACCATAGACAATACGAGCTGATATAAATAGAATACGATAGAGTAAATTCTTATTTCTAATACATACAGTATAAAATACTAAAAAAATTGACTATATAATAGATTAATTAATTAAATGAATTATTTAATTTATATAGAATACATTTATAATCAAATAATTAATATATCTTACTGTTATAAAATATTGGTGTGTGTGGTTTAAATAACATGAGTTAACAAAAAAAATAACAGAAATGTACAACAAAATATAAAATAAATAGAAATAATGCATAAAATGTCCAGTTTTTACAAAATACCCTCAATTGATATTTACTTATTCTGACATATATTACTCCAAAATTAATATAAAAGTATTAATTAATAGGATAATATATCCCCGTAGTAATGAACATATAATAAAAATATTCTAATTTTTATCATATTCTACATCCTTATAAATTTTATATTTTAAATGTATCTAAAAATAATTTTTACCTAGAATGTAAATTTTATTCTAAAATACTTTTTTTTATCCCCTCTGTTCTTCTTTTAACTTACAAACTATCACAAATCGTATAAATTTCTTCAATTTTTTTCTTAAATCCTATATCATAACTTGACAGCATTAATCATAATAATTAACATAAAATAATAATTTCTCCCCTAATGTAAAATATATTTTTATAATGAGTAAAAAAATTATGATATAAATACACAAATTATAAAAAAATAAACCAATAAAAATTACAAACTATTACAGAACATTTAAATTTGCATAAATTTTTTCTAAATTCTAAATTATAATAATTAACATAAAATAAAAAATCTTCTCTTATTATAAAATATATTCTCATAACAATTAATAAAAATTATAACATACATACAGAAATTATAAAAAAATTAATAAGTACAAATCACAAACTATCACAGATCATATAAATTTCTACAACTTTTCTTAAATTTCATACCACAGATCATAATAATCAACATAAATTATAAATTTTTCTACCATTATATAAATATAAAAGTTAAAAAATACTAACCAATGAAGAGCAAGAAAAGAAGACCAGATCTGTTCCAAAGAAGTAAATATTACCGGATGAGATTTACAGATTCAACAAAAAATGAGAATTTATGGATGAAAATATAAAAAAGATTACCAATGGCTGCGAAGGACGAAGAGAAGAGCAGTTGATGTAGAGACGCTCCTAGGTTTCTTTGTGAGTGTGCGGCGGTGCTGGGAGAGGGGGAATATATAGGGAGGGAGGCGCCATTTGGTCTGGCGCCTCCCAAAAAAATTTGAAAAAAATTTGAAGGGAGGCGCTAGACCAAATGGCGCCTCCCAAAAAAATTTAAATTTCCACACGGGGGGCGCCATGTTGAAAGGCGCCTCCCAGCCTATTTAGAAGGCGCCATTCAACCTAGCGCCTTCAGCCTCCATCTTCGCCCAAAAATGCCAAATGGTATGGCGCCCTCAAGCCTTCCATGCGCATTTTGGTATTTAGTTTGGACGAAACAGCAAAGCGGTAAATTGTTTAAAAAAAAACAGCATTTCGGTATTTTATCCGGTAAAGCTCTCCTAGCAACAGTTTGTTCCATTTACAAAACTCAAACCTGAAACCTTACTTAAGGGGACCAAAATCTTACCACTTGGACCAATTGTGGTTGGTAGAATTTCCATTTCTCATGTGTATTCCATTAAGTTTAAAAAGCTATAAAGTGAAAAAGTGAAATATCCTATAAGATGGCAACCTTCGGATGAGTTTTAGATTGACACTAGGAATAACTTAGGTAATTTCATAGAATTTTGGATGGTTATGGAACCTTAGTGCCACATCCATAGGCGATCCTGAATGAAAATAAAAACGTACAAATAGTTATTTAATTATTTTTCATAGTGTTGACTAAAATTTGACCAAACAATAAACGTATCCATCGTAGTCCGATTTTGCCAAATATATAACCATTGGGAATCTTTTAGAAAGAGCTAATTTTGGTGAAGATATCATTATCAACAGATGTCAACAACTCAATTTCAGGTTCGCATGAAGTAAAACTATTAAAAAAAATATAAAATAACTAAAATATTCATGCTTTGAACATATCTCTTAGGAGAGATAAATATTTTATGGACAAAAATGTCCTTAAAGGGATGGTGGCAACAGCACTTAAGCTGCCCCATCTCCTTCTTTCCCCTATTCCCGCTCATCCTCTATCAGAGAAGCTTTCAAGGTAAGCTTCCTTAGTTTTTCATTTTCAATCTTGGTCAAATTTAGTCACGTTAGCATATTCTAGTTTCTAAACAGCCACATATCACTAGTTTATAATTCTGCTGGCTATATGTTGAGATTGGAAACTTAAGAGCTTTAGGGTTATTTTGGAAACTTGAGGTTTTCTTGAGAAACCTAGTTTTAATCTTCACATGAGAGGTGGATTTGAGCTAGTGGAGTATAAATTAGTAAGAAACTAGTTAATGTAATGATAAAAATTAAAAAAGGTTATACCTAGTTTCTTCATATGTGTTTATGATTATTAAAGGAAGGTTTTGCATTAAATCATCAAGAGAAGCAAAGTAACATCAAACGCAGGGCTAAATAAGTAGCATGTATTTAATTTATTGTTTTCACCTTACGATCTTGTAATATGTGTTTATATATAATGGTAAGTTTAAATTGTATATGTATGTATGGTGCATTTGTGATAGTGAGGTATATAATTGATGTGTGAAAACTAAAAATTTCACAAGTTGAAGATGATGTGTGGAAATGAATCTGGAAAATGGACCATGCTATAAGTTTAAGTTAAGCTCCTAACATAAATAGGTAGTTTGACAGACGGATTAGAGGTCTATTCACGAGACCCTTGATGAAGGGGGAACCAATATTCCTAACTTGAAAATTTTTTACGGAGGGAGATCATAGTCATAACCGAAGAGTTGATAAGGATGTGTAGTTTATAGTCAAAGGAATAAAAAAGTGATTTACGAATCAATACAAAGTATATGAGCTCAGGTTTGTCCCCAAAATTTGAAAATGATATAAATAGGAGGGAGTGCATCCTAACTACTTTGGATGGATTTGCAAAGTTTAGGAAAGGAGAATTGAATCTTATACCAAAAAACAATATATCATAAAAAAAAATCGCTATTATAGGTTGATTGACATTGGTTGTTGAGTGGATTACATGTTAGAATAAAGTCAATGTCTAATTGAGTATTATTGTAAACAAATTATAATGTAGGTTATAAAACACATGTGAAACAATAAAATGATGTCGGTTCCTATATTGATTAAATCGTCATCATTTCATTGTGAACATACAACCTAGTTGCCTTAATGGTTGAAGACATTAGTTTTTAATAAATAATCATTATTGGAAATCAAACTTTAATGTCACTTTTTATTAACAACCACCATGTAATATACTATATATTGCATTGGTTCTTTTAAATAACCAACACCATATTTCTAGCCCCTAAAAAACCTATTACCTCACCCACCCTATTTCATAAACCTTTTCCATTTTGTAGAATATCTTAAAAGACTACTTACTACATTACTCCCAATTTGAAATACATATAAAACTCTTAAATGGATAAAAAATGTTCCAACTATAAAATATATACACAGTCCAAATGAAACAAAAAGCAATGTACACTATCCTATATTTAACAAATGCAATACATAACAACTTAGTTGAGACAAAAGTCAAATTTTCCAATTACATTAATTCCATATAATTTGAACATATGATTAGATAACACCTCAAGATTTGCACTGCTAAATGGCATATGACTAGACCATTTCAACATGCAAGGGCATAAAATAAGCACATGACAATTTGATAGTTATAGCAATCACAAAGAAAAAGTATATTGATAAAAGCAAAATTACTTTCTAATTTATCTTAGGTATTTTTCTATTTAGATATAATTAAATTATTATTGATATACATCTCTCATATGAGACTTGTATAAACCAAATATTTTTATACTAATAGAATAGAATAAAAACTAATAAGCGAGCAATTATGTATGTAAACATTATTACAAATCAAAGGACATTAGTATTTTAAACTTGTGATAGGAAATTTATTTGGCATGATTGTCAACCTGTATCCCCTCACCATGAGCTTTCCACACATGAAACTCAACTAAACTTCTTTCATAATTAATTGAAGGAAGTTTTAATGAGAAAGAAGATGTGTTTTTAATATTAGTGGCTTTGTCTTCTTTGTTCCAACTACTAATAATTTGTTTCTTCCCTTAAAGAATCATAGAATATTTGTTATCAACTATTGAATACATAAAAAACTTATTTTGTTTGGGATGTTATTATGAATGGCTCCCCTTTATAACCTTTTTTACTAAAATCCACCATTATGGATCTTAGCTCATTTACTTGGATGCTATTGTTATTCTTCACCTACTTACATCAAAAGATAAGCTTCCTAAATTGGATGTAGTCAAGCTTCCATATGTCTTCGATGACCACATAATATGACATAATCATATAGATATGATTTTTGTCTCTAGCACTATAGACATGTGTTTCTTGAGCCACCAAAGTGATGCCACTATTTTGCATGGTCTCCTTTCATCTTATGCCTTTATGTAAAAAGAATATTTATTGATGTCATATCTTTAATAAGATATGACATCCATGCAACGCTCATTAGCTAATCATCTTATAATTTTGAAAAAAGGCATTTAGTGTTTCTTCTATCAAGCTTCCTACTTGATTATGGAAGTATATGATGAAATTCTTATTATGTTTAGCTTATACTTACTGGTTATTTCTTCCATAATAGAGCTCTTTTATGAGAGCAATAAGCACTTTTATGCAAGGCTCAATCTCTTCACTATCTTGTAGCATGTACAAGTATGTTTATGGTCACATTTCATGATTTATGCTCTCCACTTAGGTCCCTAGGGTACTATTCCTTAAAATTCTTCCTTTATGTCAAGGCTTATGAAGCTTTGTAATGTCTACATTTAAGAAGTATTCTATGAAAAATGTCATAACTTCTTTAGTAATATATTTCTCAACAATACATCTTTCGAGCCTATTTTACTTGCAGATATACCTTTTTTGGATCTTTATATATTACTTCATTAAGTACGTTTACCTTAAGTAAATTAGTTCATAAAGTTTTATATCCTTCATTAAGTGCACAATCAAATGGACCATAATGTTAAAAAAATAGATAAAAAAATATATCTTAAGTTAGCATATTATGATAATAACATCCTTTTATAAGTCATCCAAATTTTCTAGGTTAATGACCTTAGCACATATTGTATTGAAGAATGAATAAAGTCTTATGATAAATTACTCATATATTTAGGCAATAATCCTTAAATGATGACCTATAGGCATTAAAGCATGACAATCATGAAACTTCAAGGTGACCAATTTCATATCTTTTAAAGAAATAAGGTCTCTCATATTTGAAGAATAACCTTGGGGCACTTTAACCTTAGGTTAAAACTTATAGAAACCTTTTTTTTTTGCTTAGACAATGTATGACATACTAAAGGCAAATATATACATTGATCCCTTCTTTCCAATGTTAATGCCTTTAGTATGGCTATCTCTTGCAAGTTTAGCTAGGTATTAACTCCATCTTTTACCTTGCTTAGCATGTTTGAAGAGTGTTTAAACCAAACTATCACATATATTTTTTTCCAAATGCATGATATTAACATTTTTCTTGACAAACAAGTCCATTCAGTATAGAAGATTGAAGAATATAGACCGTTTCTTCCATGAAATGTCACCACTTACTAATGTACTAAGTTTGTAACAAATGAAATCAATATTTTTTACCTTTTCATTAACCTCCTCCACCGTTAAGGGGTTTAAAGCTATTGTTCTCTCTGGTAAACCTTTGATAACTTTCTTTATCTTGTGATAATTGTATGAATAAGATAATTTTCTTTTATGATTAAGATACATTGTTTTCTTTCAATGCTTTAGGTGATAAGAACATTTGCCATTTTCACAAATAGGATATAATTTATGGCCCTTAACACTATACTTTGAGAAGTTTTTATAAGTTAGAAAGCTATTGATTGTGTAAAAAAGCATAGCATGCAACTTGAAAAACTTTTGATGATATGCGTCGAATATAAACATATCTTCATCCTATATTAGTCTTAAATCTTCAATAAGTAATGCCAATAAGATATTTATATTATTTCTCACTTGCTTGGGCCTTGATGTTAACAATATTACTATTATTTACTTTTACTTTAAGCATATAGAAGAAGGGAGATTATAAATCACTAACATTACAAGCCACATGATATGTTTGTTACTCATGTTATTGTTCATTCTATTAATAAAAAGTGCAAGTTTGAGTTGTTAGGATCGGGAGCTAAATAAGTGCAATGGAATTAACTGATTTTAGCCAATGGATCTATGCAAAATGTTATATTAGAATAAAGATTCAAGGAATACCTTTGTGATGATTTAGGAACTCGTTCATTAATCACTTCTTCGACTTCCTTTCGACCAAAGATTCTGAGTTATCCATATGAACTAGCAAATCACCAGTGAACGTCAGCACGAACATTGATTGGAATTCTTCTCCTTAGCCTCGTAGTGCTACACGTCTTCAAGAGTTATAGTCAAGGAGGGGTGTTAGGATTTTTCTATGCTTTAAGATGCGTGAATGAATATGTATTATTACCTAACAAGCTTATTTAAATAGATGCATAGAAAACCTTGACTAATTGGGCTTTGTTCCATATATAATTATAGGCTTATTATTGGGCCTTATAATTATAACATAGAATTTCCAAATATTAGGCCCAAACAATTTAGTCCATTAATTCCAAATCTATTAGGCTCTAAGTGTGCGATCCTACAAGCTCTCATTACATTAGCAATGATCATAAATCATATTAATGATCACAAACAATGAGCAGTGTTTAACAATACATCATTATTACCTAAGTAATGAGAAAGTCAGTTATTCACCTGAACTTTTATACGTGATCATCATCTATGTCCTTTTATCCTAGACGTCTAGATTGAACACAAAACATGGATCGTGTCATTCCCATATAACTTAATCTAAAGGTTTCTTGATTCCTAAGTAAGTTGATTGAAGCAAATGTAATTGACATCCCATGGCAATTCACTTGAGCATGGCCATACATTTTCTTAGCCTTACTTAATCAACGGGTTTATAGATGTCACTCCTATTATATAGGAGGGACAAATTCTATCTTGATCACATAAATCCCTCCGCATGATATGTGACATATCTAATAACTACCCTTGCATTTATTCAACCATGAGTGACATAGAGTAATATCAAAATATGAAACTCATATGTAGGAAACTTTGGCAATCTCAGGTTAAAAGACCATATTAATAATAATCACTAAGAATTACTCATAACACTCATATAACAATTCATGTAGTATTCTTAGGGTGAGTTAGTCCAGTAAACAAGTTCTTTAACTTGTACTTATGTTTAGACTTAATATCTCATATAAGTCACCACACATGCTAATCATAACATATCAAAGCAACCTAATCCTCAATGATATATGATTAAGGACATTTAGAAATATAATTATTCTAAGCTTATTATCATAATTAAATATATTACGCAGATAATATATGTATAAATATGATAATTGGAATTGCCATTAAAATAACACAATTCAAATTTACAATCATCAATATGATTGATTTTAGGGCATATACACTAACATGAGGTTTCTTACTTTTTATTGAATTCAAGGAACAACTAGTTAACCATTTTCTATTTAGATGAATTTGTTGTATAATAAAGCTTGTTATTAGAAATCATTCACTCCATATAGTATGTTAAGTTCTTAGTATCCTTACACTAGTAAACATGCATTTAAACTTTGCTATTATAGAAAGATACCACAATACCTTAACCAAAAACTTTTTCTTGATATTGTCATCATGCTTCTTTAATTTGTAATAAGATGTATTGCATTTTGGATACTCATGTAATGTTTTGTACTTCTTTCAATACATTATGCAATCATTAGAATAGATATGAATCTTCTTATACTCTATACATATTAGGCATATGATTTTCTTCACCTTATAAGCATGAACCTATATTACATTATTTTTTAGTAGCATACATTTCCATAATTGCAATGATAGCATGAAGCTTTTGTCATTTCACTCATTTCTTGCTTCCAAGTTAAACAATCTCAACATAATAGATAAACATGTATTTAGTGCAATTCAGATACAATACTTACTTTGTATCACTTAAAACATTTTAAGATCTTGTGGATACTCAATAAAATTATTTATAATATCATGCATTATATACTTTAAGTGATTGTCAAAACCTTTATCTTTATGATTAGTAGACATGCTACCCTAATTACCTTCATCATGCTATTTCCATTGTGCATGCCTAGGGTTAATACCATTAACATAAAGATGATCTTAAATTTGCTCAGTTGCCACCCTCTTCACATAACAATAATTAGATAAGGGCAACTTATGAGGTTATCACTTAATTCTTCCCTCCCTTCATAACTATAAATTTAATAAATTTATAAACTTTATTCTTATATTTAAAAGTAAGTTGACAATAAATCATCCAACTTTGATCATGACTAGCCAATCTAATGAGAACAATACATATAAGAACATTAAGCAAACCCTATATTATCAAAATTTATACATATTCTTAATTATGTATCCAAAACCTAAACACATTCAAAAATTTATATATGTAAAAAATGCAATCCAAATTATCTAGTGTAGAGCATTTTTCCAAGCATATACCTAAACCTACAACAATTCCATATATTTATAAAGGTAATCTTTTATGTGTAATCAATTTTGTGTCTAAAATTATAGTGCATATATAGTAGCCAATAAAGAATCAAAAACATTTTAGTATAGTGTCATGACCTCAACTTTAATCATCCTAAACTAAAGATATTAAGATAGAGTCGAAACAAACAAAGCTACACATCTATACTAAAAATATCTAGACATACATAGAATGAAAACATCAGGATATTTGGTGAGTGTACCTTATTTACATAGAAGTAATTGCACTCTGTGACTCTATTGGAGTTTGTAAGATAAAGCTTCACATTGGAGGAATCTTGATATTGCAAATAGTGTTATAGTATTTTAGCCTTGTATTTCATTCTTCTACTAATGTTATGTAGTTTTTTTTCTAACACTTTCCCTATTAATTACTAAGTAATGTAAATGTGTAAATAGATTACATTTGTTACTAAATTTCAGTTCAGTTACAATATTTGTCATCTATATTAACATATCATTATTCTATTAAATAAAATTTATAATTGGTTATATATAAGAGATTGCCATGATAATATTTTTAGTTGACATCGATTTTATTTTAAAATTGAAGTCTTTCAATTTATGAAAAATTCATCATAATTCATTTTATTGTAAATTAAAATTACATCAACTATTAGAAAACACACTAACTATTTTACAAAATCATGTCAAATTTGGTAGTCACATATACAAATTTTCTAACTTATAAAATTTGATACCATTTTTTTAATTAATTAGTCATTTTATACAAATTCAAATTAATTTACATCAATTTATGTCATCGGACATTTAAGATAAGTCCACGACCTTAACATCATTTCTTAAGACATATTTTTTGTTTTACACAAATTGATTAGATTAATAATGCATTAAATAGGAATTAACAAAAATAGGAAAGAGAAGACCACTAATTATGAAAATATATTTTTGTAATTTTATTAATTTTCATAGATTGTTACGTCATCAAATCCATAAACTAAAAAGAAAGGCATCTTCATTGTTCTTTCACTATTGCTATCATTACTGCCAATTGTCATTGCCATAATCCAAAAACAAATCTTCTTACATATAGGTAAATCGTGGATCTCCATTACCAATGCAATAATATGTATGGAGGACGAAGATAGCTCCCCTATCATCTAATCTAACATATTCAAAGAATTATTAATGTGTGAAAGTAGAACAAATCAAAATCTCTAATCTTTCTAAAGGTATTAGATGAAATGGTGATGGAATTAGTTTTTTCGTCCACATAGACTTTAAAATTAGATAATAGATGCCATGGAATCAATGAGATGTTTAAAATATAAAGTGAACATCTAACTTATAGAAGGTATTCAAAACTGTAGATGTCAATTTTTAACAAAAACCCAATGTCTTATGTGTGCTCATTTTCTACAGGAATAAGAGGTCTTTATACTTTTAGACATTAGTTAATACCAAAATTGACATGTAAATATTTTACATTTTTCAAAGAAAATTTTGATATATCTTTTAGATGATAAATATTTAAAAAACCAATGTCTTATGTTTTCTTTATTTTTTCAAACATCATTAAAAGAAATGAAGTTAGAGGTGGAGGTTATCTTTATACATTGGTTTTCATAACAACTGACATCATATTGTTTTAAGATTATCTGCAATCAAATTATGAATTTACACAAAAAATTATTTGTATTTAAGTGTCTTCTATTTGGTATAATTATATGACAAGAAAAACAGAAACAATTCTGTGAATTTATTATGAGATTTTATTTCTTTCTAGCTCATTACACATGTATGAATTCCACAAAATAATTTACACAAAAATGACAACTTCTTATCAATATAAATTTATAGTAAAATTAATAAGTAACTAAGTTCATGTCCCAATTGTATCAAAATCCTCATCCTTGTTCTAAATTCTCATGTGCTGAAGAAGCTTTTGCTTTTTTTAATTAGATTCAAGTAGTCATTTAATCATTCTTACCCTTCGTACCCTATCCTTGCTTTTAAATTAGAAATTCTTCAAGTTGATGAGAAGCATCTCATCCAAGACTTCAATGCTTTCAAATCACCCATCTTAGTTAGGGTACTTCCTATCAATTCAAAGAATTTCCATGAATTAGTGAGTTATGATCAAATTCCATACAAACATAAATGAAAAGGATAAGTGAAATTTTTGGCATTATGAAAAATTATGAACATCGATTATTGATGCATGACCATTGTTCTATGCATCATAATTTCAAAGTCAGTTGCTGATTGTAATACCTTTAGATGTTAGTTAAGTACAACATAGATATATGAAAATTTTACCCATCTAGCCTTATGTTTAAAATGTCATTTTGGACAATAATTATGAATAAAATTGACATTTTATTTATTTTTTGATTTCTCATGCAAAATGTTAGACATCTATTTTCTTTAAAATAAATATAGTAATTTTTTCACTTAATTTAAAAAATACCACTATTTCCTAATAAACATTAATCATAATTTTTAATTATCATCTAAAAATTTTATATAATTTTAAAAATATCACTTCATCAAAATAAATGTTAATAATAATGGTAATTAATATCTATTAATTCATGTAAATCATCTATTTTATATTAATGAACTTGACAACATTGTGATCTCATTAAGCAGTAGTAATTCATTTCATAATAACTTACACTAGAAATATCCAAATTAAGGCTTATAAAAAGATAGAGAAACCAGACACATAAGGCAATAAACTTTCCAAATTTTGTGAGTTAAACCCATGCCATTCAACCTAAAACTTTCTTTGAAGTTATCCTTGAATTGGGCTTGAGTAGTATTATGCAAGTAGTATTAAACTAACAATAACTTCTACATGAAATATTGAAACCAATTTCCATAAAAAAATTTTGAAACTAAACAAATAAGACTAGAATTCTATAAATTTTATAGGTTAGTTATGTCCTAATAAATCCCATTTCAATTTCAAAGATGACCCTATTGCTAATACAATTTGCAATAATTGGATCACAACTTTTAGTTTGAATGTTAAAAGGAGGATTTGTAAATTTTAGATGAAAATATACATTTGAAGGCTCAACATACTATAAGAAAATACAAAATTAGTGATAGAAGTTTTAAGACAAAATAGCAACAAATTAATCATCAACAAATATGTCTATAGCCTTTAAAAATATCTAGTAATGGATTTAAGTTTAGTGATAAAATAAACAATGGACATTTTAAAATCCATCCTTAAAGTTCCATCAAAATTTAGTAATGGAATTTAGTGGTTTATCTCCAAATTTTGAAAACAAAAATTGGTGTAATGATGAAATATTTTTAGAAATTAGCTACAAAATTTGCAATATTAGTCACTACATGAAATGCACCATTTCACGAAAATAACTCAGCAATTGTTATATCTATCACCAAGTCTTTTTCTAACATAAAAATATATCCAAGCCATGGTAAAAGCCCTCCACTTCTCCTTTTTCTTTTTTCTCCTTCCCCCTTCATCATTATAATTGTTGGCATGCTTTCAAATCACTCTAGTGACCTCCTTATTGCTTGCTACCACTCATCCCAGCTTCCAAAAGATTCACTAGTGTCATGCCTCACATTTAATCAATGAGTTTTTCTAAAAAGGTCCTAATTTTTGCATTTGAGTTTTAGGTTTTTGGTTTATTAAAATTAATTTTTAATGATTTCAAAGTGGAATTAATAGCCATTAATAGTGATTGTACTAACTTGTTAATTAATTTAACTTCTTTTATTGATTAAGTTGAATGATAAGATTCATTTGAATTTTTTAGGTTTTTTGTTAATTAAAATTAATTTCTAATTATTTCAAAGTGAAATTGATAGCCATTAATGGTGATTATTCTAATTTGTCAATTAATTTGAATAATGATATTCATGTGAATTATTTGGGTTTTTTTATTTTAAAGCTTTTTTGTTGATTAAAATTAGTTTCTAAAGATTTCAAAGTGACATTGCTAGCCATTAACAATGATTGTGAATTATTTGGGTTCTTTTATTTCAATATTCTAGCCATTAACAATGATAATGATTATTCTAATTTTTCAATTAATTTGAATAATGATATTCATGTGAATTATTTGGGTTCTTTTATTTTTAACCTTTTTTGTTGATTAAAATTAGTTTCTAAAGATTTCAAAGTGAAATTGTTAGCCATTAACAATGATTGTGCTAATTTGTTAATTAATTTTAAGTTATTTTCTCAATTAATTTGAGTGACAAGATTCGTATGAATTATTTGTGGTTTCTTTATTTTTTTAGTTTATTTGTTGTTTAAAATTAGTTTTTGATGATTTTAAAGTGAAATTGATAGCCATTGATGGTGATTGTGCTGATTTGTTGATTAGTTTGAGTTATTTTATTGATTAATTTGACTAATGAGATTCATGTGAATTATTTAGGGATTTTTTTATCTTTTTTTAATTAAAATTAGTTTCTGATGATTTCAAAGTGAATTTGATAGTTATTGATAGTGATTAAGTTAATTTATTAATTAATTTGAGTTATTTTGTTGATTAATATGAGTGATGAGATTCATATGTATTATTGGGTGTTCTTTTATTTTTTTTCTTGCCGATTAAAATTAGTTTTTGATGAATTCAAAGTGCAATTGATATTTATTGATAATGAACTTGCTAATTTGTCTATTAATTTCAATCATAAGATTTATATTAATTGCTTTTAATTTTAAATAAATTGGTTTTGTTTATTATCATATTATCAATCTTATGCTTACAAAAGGTGTAAGATTCATATACAGGAGCATTCAAATTAACTATAGCTCCATTGTGTTTAAATCTTAATTCTGACACTAGATTAATTTATTACATATTTATAAGCTAATATATTCAATTTCCTTAATCTAGTTTTATTGTCACATCACTTGATAAAAGATTCCTTAGTAACTTATTGGTTAATTTGAAGTAGAATTCGAGTTTGTCCTTTAGTCATTAAAAACTATTTCACTAATATACCATTTTATGGACTTTTGGTGCTTATTATTTATGGATCCATATCACAAAGTGCTTATTTTTTTATTTGTTCTAGATTAGTTTGTCTTTATTTTGTGAAGGCAGAGATGTTGGGTTTTACATACACTTAAGGATAACGGATTTTTTATTTAAAAAATTTGTGAAACCTTCCAGAATTAATGCATAAGGCCATAGATCAAGAATTATATCCACAAGGATCATCTCTTAAAGTATAGATCATGAATCATAAGCATAGTCAAGTGATGATACTTCTACAATATCTTTATGAAGTGAATGATGACCTCTATAGTTTCATGAATCTACTAGGAAACGTTTCTCTCACCTGGGATGAAGGTTTTAGTGCATTTTTGTTATGCCGGTAGTAGCAATCATTCCCTAACCACCTCTTCCTTTTAATTTGACTTAATCACTAATACCATATCCCTGTTATGGTGGGAATGAGGAAAGATAGGGTTATCTATTAGTTATTTAATATTATCTTAATATAAATAACTAAATATTATTAAATAATAACATTATCCCATAATATAATTATCTAATATCAAATGGCATAATTATTTAATATTACTTTAATAATAATTAATATTATATAATATACTATATATTATGTGAATAATATATTATTACCTTGATAATATATATATATGCATTAAACAATAGGCCCAATTAATAGGATTTTAATGCAACTAAAGCTCAATTAATTGTTATCTCATTCCTACTCCTTTTGTACAACCTTATACATTTTTACTATATTGGCAATGACCTATTATTGGACCATAAACAATGAGCAATATCTAACAATATATCACATCCACTTAAGTAGTAAAAGTGTATGTGATTTGACATTCATTTAATGTGTGAACAATACTTTGTAACATAGTCCTTGTTATAATGATATCCAAATTAAACTAAAGGCATAGAAAGTGTTATTCTTGTCAATGTTCAATCCATATTTCTTGATACCAAGAAACTAATTTAAATAAATTATCAATTTACATATTGATCCATTTGAGTATGGCCATATATTTATTAGTCTCACTCAATCAACAAGTCCAAGGATATCACTCCTTCTTTATAGGAGGATTTATAAGAGGAACAAAATCCATTTTACATCCAATCAATGCCCTACGTGACATCCCGATTAAAGGTGGCATGAGATGATATCAAAGTACGTGACTTCTTATGTAAGGAACTATAGTGAGTTCAAGTCAAAAGGCTATATTCAATGTGGTCACATGAGAATAGTTAATGATACATGACAATCCATGTAGTATTCTCACAATAGGTTAGTCCAATATATTTGTTCACTAATAATGTACCTATGTATTGACTTGATATCATTTATCTATGACTCATAATTATTAGTTACTATATATACTAGTCTCGATATCCTATTACTATCCTTTTCACAATAAAACTCGATTAGGGACATTTTAAGAATAATAAAACTATTCCAGGGATAATTATTATATTAAGTTATAAATTAGACAAATATTAAAATGAAACAAAATATAATAGTTGCATTGCCTAAAATAAAACATGATACATTGTGCGTTATTATAATCATCTTATGATTAGCTCTTAAGATATACACACATCAATAATCTCTAACTTGGACTAGAACTAATCACTTATGTATCTAATATCGAATGACCTAGTATCACTATCATGCTTTTTTGTGCTAAAGGCTTTATTAGTGGGTTAGCGATATTATTGCCTATTGGTACTATATGTATTTTCGCATCTCCTCTATCAATGATTTCATGAATAAAATGGAAGCACTGAAATATATGTTTGGATTGCTCATAAGATTTGGGTTCTTTGGCTTGTGCAATGGCCTCATTGTTATCACAATAGAGATCTATTAGGTTTATAATGCTAGAAATAATGCCAAGTTTGGTAATGAAATTTTTTATCCAAATAACATCTTTTGATGCATCAAAGGCAACAATATATTTAGCCTTTATAATAGAATCGACCATTGCTACCTGCTTTGAACTCTTTCAGCTTACAACACCACCATTTAGGCAAAATACATAACCTGATTATGATCTAACGTCATCCTTATTGGATTGGAAAGTAAAATCAATGTAAATTTTTACAATAAGTTCTTCCTCACCTCTATATATTAAGAATGAATCTTTAGTCCTATGCAAGTACTTAAAGATGTTCTTAACAATAATTCAGTGATGTTCACCTGGATTTAACTGGTAATTTCCTCGTTATGCTCAGGGCATATGATATATCAAAATAGGTACATAACATGGCATATGTGATAAATACAATTGCTGGTGCATACGATATCTTATTCATGTGGTCTTTCTCATTTTATGTTATAGGACATTGAGTTTTGAACAAATTTATAACATGTGATAGGCAAAAATTCCTTTTTGGATTCTTGCATATTAAAAAGTTTAAACACTTTATTTATGTACGTTTTCTGACTTAGGTCAAATAATTTTCTTGATCTATCTTTATAGATCCTAATACCTAATACATAGGCAGTTTCACCTATGTCTTTCATTGAGAAACAATTCCTTAACCAAGTCTTTTCATTCTGTAGTGTAAAGATATCATTTTTAATAAGTAATATGCCATTCACTACAAATGAGGAAAATAATTGTGCTCCCACAAATCTTTTTGTAAACACAAGATTCATCTTTATTTTTGATAAAATTAAATTCTTTAATTGCCTCATCAAAATAAAGATTCTAACTCTATGAAGCTTGCTTTAATTCATAAACGAATCGATGTAGCTTACATATCTTTCCAGCATTTTCAAGAATGATAAAACCTTTAGGTTGTGTCATGTAAACATCCTCAAAAAGATTTCCATTAAGAAAAGTAGTTTTGGCATCCATTTGTTAGATTTCTTAATCATAAAAGGCCGTAATAGCAAATAAGATTCGGATAGATTTAAGCATAGCAACTGGAAAATAAGTCTCATCATAATCTATACTATAAACTTGTCTATAACCTTTTGGACTAATTGCCCTTTAAAGGTTTATACATTGCCATCTATGTCTGTTTTCTTCTTGAAAACCTACTCGTAACTAATCTCTCTTTAAAGGTTTGTACATTACCATCCATCTCACTTTTCTTCTTGAAAACCTACTTGCACCCAATATATTTTACCCTTTTAGGTGAGTTAACTAAAGTCCATACTTAGTTAGCATAAATGGAATCTATCTTTGATCTTATGGCCTTGAGTATTTTCTTAAAGTCCAACCCTTTAATAGCTTTTTAGTAAGTTATGGGCTCATTTTAACCTATAAGCAAAACATTGTCATGTTGAGTAATAAGAAATCCATATTTCTCAAGCTTGTGGCATATCCTACTAGCCCTATGTGGGCCTTATGTTGCTTGAGCTAACTCTTGAGCCATAACTTCTTGTGGTCTCTGTTCAAGCTTTATTACAGGTTTGGTGTTACTTCTTAAGTTTTGAACTTCTTTGATTTCTATTTTCCTTCTATTATTTTAAAAATACTAGTTCGTGTGATAAATGCTTTGTCCTTAGAAGGATTGTAGAAATAGTATCCCTTAGTATCCTTATGATACCTTACAAAGTAACACTTATCTAATTTTGGTCCAAGTTTATCAGAAGCTTGACATTTTGTGTGGGCTTCGTAACCCCAAATCTTCATAAAAGATATGCTAGGATGTTTCCTAATTTATATCTCATATAGAGTCTTTTAAATCATTTTAGAGGGAACACGGTTGAGCATAAAAATAACTGTCTCTAGAAAATATCCCCAAAAGGAAGTTGGAAGATCTGCATGACTCATCATAGATCATACTATATCTAATAAGGTATAATTCTTCCTTTTTGAGACAACATTCCATTATGGTATTCCAAGTGGAGTGAGTTGTGATACTATATCACACTGCTTTAAATAGTCATCAAATTATTGGCTTAAATATTCTCTACCTCAGTCTGATTGAAATGTTTTAATATTTTTGCTAAGTTAGTTTTGTATTTAATTTTTTAATTCTTTAAACTTTTCAAATGACTCTGATTTGTGTTTTATAAGATACACATATCCATAGCTATTAAAATCATCAATAAATGTAATGAAGTATTGGAAATCTTTTATAGTAAATGAACTAATAAACCCACATACATCACTATGTATGAAACTTAATAGATTGTTGGCCATTTCATTGTGTCCAGTCAATGGAGCTTTAGTCATCTTGCTTAATAAACAAGATTTGTATACCTCATATGATTCAAAATCAAATAAATCCAAGAGTCCATCTTTATAAAACTTGGATATGCGCTTCTCATTTATATGGCCTAAATGATAATGCCAAAGATAGGTTAGATTTAAATCATTTGATTTAAATTTCTTGGTGTTTATGTTATTGATAGCATTTCAAGATCAAGAATATAGAGTTCATTGAACAATTGTGCACTATAATAAAATTTTCATTTAAATAAACTAAATAACTATTATCCTTTATTAAAAGTGAAAATCCTTTTTTATCTAAACAAGAAATAGAAATAATATTCTTGCTAACAGTAGGCACAAAATAACAATCTTCTAATTTAATCACTAAGCCAGAAGGCAGGGATAGATGACATGTTCCTATAGTTAGGGTAGCAACTTTTGCTCCATTGCTAACTTATAGGTCTACTTCACCTTTAGTCAGATTCCTACTTTTTTGAAGTTCTCACACATTGGTACAAATGTGAGAACAACATAAATACCTAAATGTAGAAGTAGAAACATTAATTTTTATAACATAGATACTTGAAGTGAAAGCTTCCTTTCCTTTCTCCTTTTTTTCAAATCTTCTAGCTAAACTTTGCAGTTTCTCTTCTAATGTCCAGTCTCACTATAATAGAAGTATTTCCTTTCCTTAGCCACACCCTTTTTAGGTTTTGGTGCTGATGACTCAAACTTAGGCTTGCCTTTGGATTTGGAATCTTTCTTATTCTTGCCCTTGCCTTTGCCCTTACTTTTTTGAACCATCATTATAGTGTTAGGTTTAGCCTTTTACAAATTTTATTTAACAGTTCTTAACATGTTTAATAGTTTTGGTAGTGGTTTGTCAATTTCCTTCATGTTATAATTCATGACAAATTAATTATAACTCTATGGCAATGATTGTGGAATTAAATCAGTGGCTAACTCTTGGCTAGTGGAGCACCTAATCTCTCAATGTTCTCAATATACCCAATTATTTAAGTATGTAAGGCCTGGCAAGATTTCCTTCTGCCAGTGTGCACTAAAGTAATACTTTGGCCACCTTAAACCTTTCATGCTGAGCTTGGCTTTCATAAAGCTTCTTAAGATGCTCAAGCATGTCATAAGCTTCCATGTTCTCATGTTGCTTATGAAGCTCAAAATACATGGTAGCTAACATGAGGCAACTAACATCTAAAGCATCATCATGATGTTTCTTATAAGCATCTTTTTTAGCACAAGGGGCATCAACTTCAGGTTGCTAAGGAATAAGTTCCTCTAGGATATACATTTTTAGCTCATGTTTGAGGATTATCCTTAAATTCTTGTGCCAGTCTAGGAAGTTCATCCCATTCAGTTTTCTTAAGGATCGATTGTAGTAATAAGTTATTTGATGTAATAGCAATTAGTTATCTACAACAGAAATATGTAATGTAAGTATCAAGTTTTAAACATTTAATAAGGTCTTTTATTAAATGCACCTCCCGTTATTTTATTTAAATTAATAGCCCTCACTATTAATTTGTAAAGTCATATTGTCAAAACTTTCTAGTGGACCAAGAACCATATTTCACTAAGCTTAAAGTCAGCTTTGGCTGATCATTTAAGATTTAGTTTTTTAGGTAGGCAACACTTGTCAATTGTATCATATACAACTCTTGGATAGTTAGTTGAATAACACTTGTTCTAGTTCATTTTATGAATTAAGGCCCAACTCTATGCCTTTAGGTTCCAATCCTATTGAGATATCCTAGTTAAGTTAGATCCAATATTCAACAGTTGGATATTACTATTATCCAGTCATGTCTTAATAAGATAAATGAGGCATTGTGCTTTGGCAAGCCTACCCTATGTCAATCGAGGCCTTGACGAGTTCCAAGTATTAGAAGGTATCATTAATTATTACTGACTTAATATTTTAGATAAATGATTTAAATTAATTAGATCTCACCATAATTAGCCTACTTTTTCATACATCATATCTAGCATATCTCATACATCATATAAGGCAAATAAATAAAATACAATATTGCATATATATATATATATATATATATATATATATATATATATATATATATATATCATATATATATATATATATCATATATTATAAAATTGATAAAACTATCATATAGTTAAAGCACATGCTATCACATAGTAAATGCATAGTTATCAATATTGTTGTATAATAAAGAAATTAAAATGTTACATAGTATGGCCCTAAAAACTAACTTTTTATCTTCTCTTTGTGCCGCCCTAAGATGCTCTACTCCTTAGCTTTTCTTTGTGCCATTCTAAAATTCTCTATTGTGAATATAATTTTAAAGCAAAAACCTTGAGTCACATTTGAAGGGACTAAAATGAGAAAAGAATATACATCAAAAAATAGAGGAAGGTACATCTCACAAATTGTATTTAAAATTTAGCCACAAAACTCCAAGAGCTATACTATGCAACACAATCATGCATCATATGCCACAATTGCTAGCAGAAATATATATAACAAGATAAAATGACATATTTTTCATAAAATAAATTATCAAAATACTGTTTTAAAATAGCATCTTATAAAAAAAATGATTTTGAATCCTATGTAGAGTTAGCACAGTAGTCTTACTTGATACCTTCTGTGATAGATAAAATTAATTTCTCGCACATACCAACCCTTAGTATTATGGCATGACTCCATCATGGTAAATGGTAATTCCTTTGCCATTAAAAAACATAGATCCATAGCTTTTAGGGACATAGATATGCAAATCACTATGATTCTTTCTTGTATCATGGCAATGGTGGAGTGATCTATGGCATAGGCAATAGTATATATAGAACATATACACTATATATCCAATGAATACCACATAATGTCAATATCATCAAGATTGTGACTATAGGGCAAACAGCATAAACATTCTATGCCTTTAAAATGCCACAACTATAAAACATCATCTAAAAATTATAGGATGAATTTGCATAGACAATCTATGCTTTTATGCATAAAAAATAGTATATCCTTTTGTGTTAGTCACATAATGGAGGCATAAACATTTTATTCCTTTGGAATACTCAGCCTTTAAAGAAAAGACACATAAGAAATTCATATCAACACAAAAATTATAGAAACAATAGATATAATCTATGTATGTGCATCCAAAGCTCTGATACCATTGTTAGGTTTTACATACACTTAAGTATAGTGAATTTTTTATTAAAAAAATTATGAAACCTTGTAGAATCAATGCACAGAAATATAGATCAAGAATTATGTCCACAAGGATTACCTTTTAAAGTACAAATCATGAATCATAAGCACAATCAAGTGATGGTGTCTCTACGGTATCCATACGGAGTGAATGATAACCTCTTTACCTTTGTGAATCTGCTAGGAGATGTTTCTCTTACCCAGGATTAAGGTTTTAGTGAATTTTTGTTATTCTAGTGGCAGTGAGCATTCATTAATTGCCTTCTCCTTTTAATTTAACTTAATCATTAATATCTTATCTTTATCATGGTGAGAGTAAGGAGAAATAATGCTTAGCCATTACTTATTTAATATTATCTTAATATTAATAACTAAATATTATTAAATAATAATATTATCTCATAATATAATTATCTAATATCAAATAATATAATTATTTAATATTACTTTAATAACAAATAATATGATATAATATACTATATATTATATGAATAATATATTATTACCTTGATAATATTTATGCACTAAATAAGAGGCCCAATTAATAAGATTTTAATCCAGCTAAAGGCCAATTAAATATCGTCTTATTCCTACTCTTTTTGTATGACCTTATAGGTTCTTACTATGTTAGCAATGATCCATTAGTGAACTATAAATAGTGAGCAGTATTTAGTAAAATATTACTGCCACCTAAATAGTAAGAATGTCTATGATTTGACATTTACCTAATGTGTAAATAATACTTTGCAACATAGTTCCTTTTGTAACAATATCCAAATAAAACTAATGGCATGGAATGTGTTATCCTTGTTAATGTTCAATCTATATTTCTTGATATTAAGTAGACTAATTTAAACAAATGATTAATATTATATATTAATCCATTTAAGTACAATCGTACATCTTTTAGTCTTACTCAATCAAGAGTCCAAGGATATCACTCCTTCTTTATGGAAGGAATAAAATCCCATTTATATTACTCACATTCTTTTACATGATTCGTGACACACCCAATCAATGCCCTACATGACATCCCAATTAAAGGTGAAATAGAGTGACATCAAAATGTGTGATTTCTCATGTAAGGAATTGTAATGACTTCTAATCAAAAGACTATGTGTAATGTGGTCACATAAGAATACCTAATAACACACGATAATCCATGTAATATTCACGCAGTGAGTCAATCTAGTACATCTATTCACTAACAATATACCCATGTATTGACTTGATATCATATATCTATAACTCATCATTATTGTCACTATACATGCTAACCTTGATGTACTATTGTTATCCTTTTTGTAATAATACTTAACTAAGGACATTTTAAGAATAGTAAAATTATTCTAGGGATAATTATTATATTAAGTTATAAATTGTGCAAATATTAAAATAAAACACAATATAATAATTGCATTGCCTAAAATAAAACATGATACATTATGTATTATTACAATCACCTTATTATTAGCTCCTAAGACACATACACACCAATAAGAAATACTCTTGCCAAAGTTAGCCATGTGATCATCCATTATGATGGGAGGATGATGCCATCATATTTCATAACTTAGAATGCCACATTGCATTAAGATTACTAATTAGTTGATAGGTGCCATTCCACCAGTCATTTAGGCAAAAGTTTAATGCCTTTGCTACCTTCTGTGATAGATCCAAAGTATCATACTTAAAAGCCTGACTAGAAGTAACCCAACCAAAAGAGTGCTCTTGTGTTGGTGACTCATCCAAGGTATTCACTAGCTTTGACCTAGGCAGAGACCTCTATAATGCTAGATTTTAGGTTTATCCAAAGGTTAATTCATAAGTATTGTTTATTAACAATCAATTTTGATGAAATTTAGGAGTATATTGATGCTTTTTTTTCAATCATTATTGGTATGTCACTAATGTATTGGGTTTAAAGTTAGCTACTTTGTCCCAATATAGTTTTATTAGAGACATCACAAAGGTAATCTAGAGTTGCTTCATGGAGGTGGCCCTTATCTATAATAACATCTCCTGAGGTCTTAAAATTTTGTGGTTTAATAATTTACAAGTAGATATAATTATAATGATTGTTAAATTTATAATTTGTACTTTAATTTTATAATTTACACTAATTTTACTTCAATTCTTCAATGTTTATAAGCTACATACAAATGGAACTTTGAGCTTATGCACTTGATAAAAAATTTTTTCTCATAAAGTTGTATTGAATTATTGGGGCATGATAAACCAAATGAGATAGAGCCTGCTAAAGAAGCCTAAGTGGATACCTAACTATATTTTTACTAAGTTCAATAAAAAGTGGACTAAAGATACTAGCTTTAAGAAAATGTAAGAGGTCAACAAAAATACTAAGGTATCTACAATTGAAGGGATCTTGCATATTATTAGTTCCATCTTTATATTTGACAATAAAAGGAAGATGGTGAGTCATTAATAACAGTTACTTTTACCATTTAATTGCATATGCATACCATAGTAACTTAGTGTTGTTTTATTCCATAACTTACTTTTATTTTATATATAAGCTTTCAAGCAACTAGTCTCGGCTAGATACCCACTAATTTGGAAATGTTCTAGTGTACTCATACCTATAAGAATAAGGAAGGTATAAAGGAATTTGATGACCAAAGATTAAAGAAAACTTAGGTTAGATAATTAATTGCTTTTTTTATATACATTACATTATATGTAACCTATATATAAATAAATTTTAAGGGCTCCATTTGATTCAAAGAAAAACATATTTCATAAAATATAGTTATAAAATGTTAAGATTAGGAAAAGTGTTTTATTTGTTCAATGTTAAATATAAAAAATTTAAGAAAAATAACTTCCTTTATTTTAAAAAGAATTTTGATTTCCTCCTTTACCATGGTTTTAGGTATCATATATTTTAAACACAAGTTATACATTATATGTCACTTCCTAATCAATATATATGTAAATGATACTTTCATATAAAAAATGCTTTTTGATGAAATAAATAGAGCCTAACTTTCAAATTTAATTTTGTAAAGTGAGTGCTTTAGGATATTAGAGGAGCACTTTTCTCATGCATCAATTGAGAATAGTGAAGGAATCTTGATACAAGTTGACAAGACTTCTTTTTGGATGGAAGCAATAGACGACCGGAATAAAAAGAGTCATATCTAAGTCATGGGACTAGAGGTGTGTAAGGTTATTGGCTATTAATTTTCCATGGCTAGTTTGTCTTAGTAGGTTAACCTATAGGATCTATAAAGCACAATTGAGCAATAAAATGCAAAGCTTGTAAAGGGATGGGAGGAAATTGCTTAGAACAATCAAGTAATTATGCCCCAACAACAACATCTTGCTATTCAATAGATGAAGATTTGCCACTGTGATTGCCACTTTAACCATTTATTCTAGAAATTGAAGATGCCACCCAATGTTTCACTTGAAGATAAACCACTAGTTAACCAAGATGATGATAATAGTGAAATGTTGACAATTAGCCTCATAGGGTGTAGGGTTATTTTTTATATGTAGATACATTGGATTTTATTATTTTTTGTACAGTAGATTTCATTGATTTTATTTTTTTAGTCATATAAATAAAATATTGATATTTAGTTTTGTTTTATGAAATTCAATTCAAGAAATTTGATTATTGAATGGATATTTATTTTATGGAATTTAATTAATTAAAGGTGTTTGTTGCTTAACTTATTATAAAAATAAGCACCATATTCACAATATATCCCAGATTAGTGATAGAATTAATAATGAATTTATTGACAAATCCAAAGTTAGTAATGGAATATTGCATTACTAAATAAGAATAGTTACCAATGGATATACCAACAAAGTACTCATTGTAAATTTGCTACTCGGTCATTGATTGTAAACTATTATGGTTGTAAATTTAGTGATAGACTTATTGATGGATACAAAAACTTATTACTAATTCAATTATCAACATGTGGTTTATTGATGCCTTTAAATCCATCATTAATTTTTTAATGGTAGATTTAATAAAATTAGCAATGGATTTTTTTATCCCTAAGTGGTAAAATTTTTATAATGATGTGGAACTTTTGAATCAAAGAATTTTCTAATAATTGTAAGAAAATTTTAGAAGTTTGACCTAAAATTGGAATTACTTATCGAACAAAATTAAGATAAATATTGTACTTAATAAATTATAATTAAGACCTTACCAAAGGTTCAATTATACTTTTTATGACATCTTGAAATCAATAAAATTATGTAAAATTATATGAAATATATACGCTATAGAAAAGCATAACTATGTAAGTTGAACAAATAGTTAGGATTATTCTTTTACAAAAAGCAATAGCATGTTGTTATATGATTAGATGTATGAAATGCAATTGTATATGTGGATTGAGAAATGGAGAGTATCTCTCCCATAATTACACAATATATGTTGATTTCAAATGTTTTCCAACATGTAAAATGTTTAAATATGTTTCCATAAATTTGCTTGTGTAATATGTGCTAACTAGTTGAAATACACTTGTGATAATTTTTTGAATACATGATTTTTTATTAATGTTTATTTTATGCCTTGAGCATGTCTATGATTCTATAAATGAATTCCATTATAGCCATTGAAACAGGACTAAGCTTGTAGGCTTTCATGGATTAAGGCATCCATTTTAGAGGCTTGTTTAAATGCATACTTAACTCAATTCGGTGTGGCCTACAAATTGACCCATGGATAGGCGAAGTTGGCCTATAAATTTTTATTAATTTTTTGTATATTAAATTCCATATGATATAGGTATATGCATATTAATGGCTTGCTAAACAAGTAGTGATCGATGAGTTGTAATCATGCTAATGATCATAAACTCCATTATTGTCAACAACATGAGGCTAAGATTATAATATCTATATCTATATTTGACATTTAAAAGTAACTAATGAAATGGACAAGGGTAAACTCTATGGATACTTCTAGCCAAATTGATCTTGTTGCAACAGCTATATAGCAAAATTTGCACTGCAAGTTACCAAGTGTTTGACAAATTTTGCATCGCACTACTTCTTACCAAAATTCTACATCCTACATGAGCTTCCTAATTTCATGATCCCACTTTTTCATCAGCCATAAGGTAGCAAAGATATGTCAAAGGATGGTTTATTCACTAAATCCTATACCATTTCATTCTTTTGAATTTGTTCATTATTAATTTGTATTTTCCAAGATGGTTTGCTTCAATTGTTGGCCTTTAGGATGTTATAGCTATAATCTTATTTAGAAGTTTTGAACCTTAACTCTAATACTTATTTTAATTCTTCCATTTGAAAACTATTAAATATTTCTTTTCATTGTTGTTCGTTGTTTAGATTTGGGTTATTTTTCAATATTGATAATGATATTTTATTAATTTAAAACCTTAATATGAGATTTCAAAAGCTTTTACTTCTATTGTATGCATGTGGCTTGCAACAATGGCATGAGCAAATTATTAAAATTTCAACCTGAACCTTATTTTGATCCTTAAAGTATTGTATTTCTATCAATTTCATTCTTAAAGTAATCAATTTGTTCTCTAAAGATTTAAGTCCAAATAAAATTTTAGTCCCTTTAGCACATATTAACAATTTAGGACAAGAACTCGTTTGGAATATTTTTGTTTATATTTAACTTTTCACACAAACAAGTACTAAGCATACAAGAAGGTATCTCTCAATTTGAATATTTAATTAGCATATATCTAATGAAGTTAATGGCATCTATAGATCAAACCTCAACTCCTATTGTTTAAATTGAAGATATAACACACATAATACCCATTTAATTTCAGCTAAAGGCTTATAATTGTTTTAACACTATTATAGCCTTGTACTTATCCTATTCTTTATAAACATTTACAAGAAAGATCTCAATTCTCTTGTTGAAAGCGATAGTACTTCTATGTTTATAAATGTATAGTTTTCTTTATGTCTACATTACTTTGAACATTTGATTTAAAAGTCCAAAAAACCTACACAACTATTTACACATAATGTTTAGTACTAGTTTCAAATGAATGGAATGGATTAGCTAATGCTAATATATAGACACAAATCAATAACTTGTTATTACCTATCAAACTCTATAATTAGAGGTTCCTAATTCAAAGTTAGGTTCCTATTATTGGTGTATACAATCATGGGTTTTAAATCCATTCCAAAAAGAAAAGCTTTTCACATTATTAATTCTTTAATGAGCTTTTTAGAAATATAGATCCATTGAATTCATGTTGACTTCTTATATATCTTTATGATTATACTATCGCAATCAAACTATTATATATAGACCTTACTATGGTATTTTTTTTAATCCTTTAGACATATTATTTTCCATTGCATAGTTCAAAGATAAGACTAGCCTTGGTTATGGCTACAACTCTTTTTTTATTTAAATAGTCTCAATCATTTTCATTTTTTACTACCATTTATATGTTTTTAGAACTCAAATTTCAAAAAGAAATGAATTTCAAAAGTTTTAAACTCAATTTTCACAAAGAAATGAGTTTCATATTTCTATTATTAAAATCTTTTTGGTCTAGCTTATTTATTATGGATAATATTGTATCTAGACATCATTACCACTAGTTACTAACCCAACTAACATCTATGTTTCTATCTTGTAATACTAAATAATCCTAACTTTATGAATCTTTAAAATTCCTATAGGACTTCTTTATATTAGTATTTGAAACACTTTTATTCCTTTTGAATTTTGCAAACAATAGAAGCATTCACATAACTCATAAAGAATATACGTACAACTATCAATGGCATTAACATAATCAATGTAAAAAATTGATCAACAATAAATTATGTGAAAAAATTATAAGAGAAATTCTTATCTCTTTATTAGCCAAGAGAAAAACACAAGAATTTTTTTTTCATTTAACAAACTATCTTTTTATTTCTATTTTGCTTAGTTTGTAAAATTGAATAATTTCTCAAATAATGAGACAATTTCATAGATAACCCCCACTGTGCCTTTACACTTTTGTATCCAAGATAACATTTACTTTTCATTTATCTTAAAGGTAAGATGTTTCTTATCATTATTCACACAAAACAAATCTGTCCCAATAGCAAGTATGCATACATTTCACATATAAACATAATTTTATTATTCCTATATACACACAGAATAAGTATTATTCATATGCTTAAAACCATAGAGCTCTATTATAAAACTAAAATTTTAATATAATCACATAAAGCATATTATATTTATGAACTTTCTTTTTTTACTAATCAAGTACAATATAACGAAACAATAATATGATGCAACAAGTCCACTAAATCCAAGAATTGACCAAAGTCCTTAATCATTATATTTTCAAATATGAAGCATGTCTTTCAAGTATGAATCATTATGCCTCTTGCACATGAACCATCATCTTTATTAAGTTTAAATTGGTTTCACTTACACATGAACTGTCATGTCTTTAACACATGAATCATCATGTCATTTGCACACAAACTATCATATTTGTTAAATATGAACTTTTAGTCTTTTTTACTTGAATCATTATTTTTATTAGACATATAAACTATTGTGCATCCTATCCTAAATCATTGTGCCTCTTACACATGAATAATCACGTCTATTGAACATGAATGATGAACTGTTATGTCTCTTATGTTTCTTGGACATCAACCAATATGCCTCTTGGATGTGAACTAATATCCTTTAAATATAAACCATTATATTTTTTAGATGTAAACCAACATATCATTTTGATATAATCTAATATGCCTTTTAATATGAATTAACATATTTTTTTACTCAACATGTCTTTTCAAAATGTGAGAATACAATGCAAATATTTCTAATTTACAAGCTTTCTTTCTATTTGTAAAGAATAATAAATCATATTTATATTATTTCATCACATTTAGATAACTACTTTTTAGATAGTGATCAACTAGATTTTACAAATATTCATATGGTATATCTCATGCGATAAAAAATATATTTTATTTTATATCATCAAATTAGATATAAAATTGTCTATATAAATATCATAATCAATCCATATGCCATATATTAAAAACTAAAGAAATAATGAAACGTACACTTGTACATTTAGGGAGAACAATGTGGAACAAAAATCATATTCAAGTACATACTTCTGGTCTTGATAGCTTTGTAACATTATCTATCTCTCTTCTTAACATATTTACCTTATTGCATTCCTTGGAAGTTAAAGTTTTCTAAATGCTTGTTAAAATGAATAAATATGTCATTTCGTATTTTCTCCATTTTCCATGAGTTAAAATTCTCATCCACTTGTCTTTGAATTTTGACTTGAAACATCTCATCATCAATTATAAAAGAAAATTTTTATTTAAAATTTTGATTTGCAACAATAATAATATGGTTGCAAACCACAATTTAAAATTTTGATTAATAGTTCAATTAAATTTAGGATTTTGAATGTTATTAACATTCAACCATAAATGTTTTTAGAAATATTGTTTATTCTGGATCGATTCATTTGGATCAATTAATTAGGTTAAGTTTTTGGTTTTTTTTAATATATATTTAGGATTGAGAGAAGGAGAGATAAAAGAATCGCGGATGGAGTAGATCTCTACCCACCCAGCATATTATTACTTTTCGTGCATTGGCATGAGTTTGTTTTCCCTAATGATTTTTTTATTATTTTCAATTATAGTATAAAATATTTTCAATTATATTAGTAGAATTTTTGTACTGAATGCTCCAATTTAGTTTAAAATAGAAAATTATACTAAAATTGTAATGCATCTGTTTATTTGGTTAAAAATACCAAAAACTACTAGTTTAAAATTAATACTATCAAATCTTTATAAAAATGTATACTCATCGCAACATATATATACAGGTTTTGATTAAAAGTTGCTTACCTATTATTAAATTAAAAGCACGTGCAGAATTGCGATACTAAAATCCAATTTTAGAAAATTAATTGTTAAGTTACAAGTTAGGCCTATTTAATGTGATCAGACTTGTAGTCTGCTACATATAGAGAAGATAATAATTAAAAAAAAAAAAACTCCAGCAAAGCAACAGTGTCATGAAGGAAAACATAGAGTGTGCAAAGTGTTGATTTATCGGAAATCATGCCGGTCTTGAATTAAATTTACCTATAAATGGGAAGGGTTTGAATCCTAAAGATAACATTTATTGAAATAAAAAAAAAATCATTAATACTTTTATAATATGTTTGGGAGTCATAAAAGGAAGAAAAAGGAAAATAATCGGGAAGAATGGAGGGTTATCCGTCTCCATCTTTTTATGGTTAAAATTATACAAACCAAGATAATAGAGGATTAAATAAAAATATATAACTAATTAGTAGAAATATTTTACAATTTTAACCTTTTTAAAAAAGGTTAATTGATTAATGAGTTTTTTATAATAAAAATATCTTCAAGAAAAATCCCTTCCTAGATTTTTAAAAATGATATTGTAAGTAAACATATAATAATATTATAATTCTTATTTAAAAAGTTTATAAAAAATTATTTTAGGTTGATCAACTATGATCTTTATTTGATAAGCTCAATAATAACATACGCACATTTACCCTAAAACTAATATAGATAAATCATAATGAGTATAATTGTGTATGGATAAATAGATATAAGTCATGATAGTAAGGTTTAATTGTTATTATCAATAAAAAATATAATTTTATTTTTTCATTGGAAGATATTTTATAATTATAATATATATTTTTACACTCAGGATATCTTTCAAAAATATGAGTAATATATTTTTATTTAAATAATAATAATAAAATACTAAAAATGTAAATATAAAAATAAAGTAGAGAATAAAACAAGGTTAAGATAGAAAATTAAATAAATAACCTTTCAAAACTTTGAAAGAAGACAAAAAATTGGAGAGCAGAAGATTAGTCATAAACTCTCATTTCCTTCCTATTTTTCAGTAAAACTTCCAAACAAATGAAAGATGTGATTGAATATATATATATATCCTCTAAAAGATAAATAAACTCATGGTTAATAGATTTCTATGGCCATGAACAATTTTTATAAATTTAGACCAAATCAACTAGTTTAATTGATCTGAGATCTTGCCATCATGTAAGATTTTTGTTCACACTAGTCCTAGACCTTGCCACTATCTAAGATCCTTTTGCCCATAAATTGCATTTATAAAGAATTGAATTTAAGTTTTCTAGTTAAGGTGTACCAAGTCTTATCAATATGCTAATTTGTTTCTTTAATATTTGATATATACATCGCAATGCACCAAAATTAGATTAAAAATTGATTTGCTAAAATAATATAGTATAGTGGCATAAACTAAGTTGTACCCCTAGTGATTCCTTGATATTATCCTTTACTATAGTTTATTAGTAAAATGCAAAAAAGGAATCCACAATTTGATATGAAAATAGAATACAAAATTAGGGGATTGTTTGCATGAAATTAAATTAATAGCAATAAACTAAGCAAATACAAAATAGGAGTAAAATAATAAGTAAACAAAGAGGAACTCAATGTAATAAAGTAGTCGATTCAAGGAAATTAAAAGCTCTAGTTTGTATTAATCATAGATTACTTGGGATTTGACTTTTCTAATTAATTCTTCAACCTTAAATTACCCAAAATCCTTGCAATAATTCATGAATCCTACACTAAACGATCACCTATGATTTGATCAATTAAGATTAGCTGATTAAGCAATCACCATAATCTTATTGGCTAGATCAAAACTAATTTAATGATAGAATTCAGTTAAATCAAGAAATTAAATTAGAAATCTCTAAAATAATCCCTTAACCCTCTGTCTCTATATATAAAATCATATTTATTAACCATAATTTTAAATCAAAGCAACAAACAATTAGAAATCACAAGGATGAATATCAATTATATCAAATCAACACTAACACAAGCAATTTCACGAATTCAACACAAGTAAATAGAGAACGAGAAAAATTAATTAAGAAAAGTTAATATTACAAATCTTAATCTCATAATCCAATAGGGGAGAGTCTTAAACTCCTTAAATCAACTCTAAAAATTAGCCCTCCATGGCTAGAGGACACAAGCTAGAGGAAGAAGAAAGAAAGTTGTCTACTGAGTATGTGTGTAAAGTTTGAAGTCTAATGAGTCTCTTCCCTATTTATTTAGCCTAATTAATTTAAAACTTTAATGGACCTAACTTCTATACCTCTTAGGTTTACAAATATGAGGTCTTCCTTAGAAGCCCAGACCTATTTATCACAAGTTAATTAAATCTAATAGATAAATCAGTAAATTCCCGCAAATCTAACTTCCAACAAGATTTTGACCTCAAAATCAATGTAATTTAGAAAACCCATAAGCATAAAACTTGTAGGCCTATATCTTTTTGAGAATTTAGGAGCTGGTTTCAAGTTAATCAAACCACTATAGTTCAATCCAAATACAAAAATAAATTCAATTGGAATAGAGATACGACTTCAGCTTCTTAGCCACATATGACCTCCAAAGTATTTGAACTGAGCTTGGCTCAAAACATGAAAGTTGTAGATCTCTTTCTAAGCTTTCTAACTATATAAAGTTTGCTTCAATTCAATATTCAGAATTCAAGATATGATGGAAAAGCAAAAATAGTATTAAAATCTAGTATTTACTGAATAAATTTAAAAACTTGTAAAATTAGCTCATAATTATAAAACAAGGCTTATTTTATAAAATTAAGCACATGTAACACCTAAGAGATATAAAATAATAAATATTTTTTTATCAATATTATAATAATGAAGTATATTTTATGTAAAGCTTTAATTGAACATTTGACTTTACAAATAAGAATAAATGTGCATGGTGTTAATTATATAATTAAAAAATATAATATAAATACACACAATCTTAATTCATATTAAAAAGCTTATGATTTTATTTTATTGATGCGACTTTGTTAAATCTAATTACTTAAATCTTTTAGTTAACATAATGATTTAAATACTATTAAATTATATAATTTTTATTTTTTAAATTTTTAATGAAAGTTTCATTAATATTTAAGTGACAGATTTAACACTTATTGACAGATATATTTAATTGAATATTATAATGTATATTTTGATATTACAATTTTTATATAAATATACAAATTGATATCATTAGTTTGTTCTATTAGTTTAACTGATTGAACCTGTCTAAAATGTACCTATAGAAGTAATATAGATTTATTCTTCCAAATTTTATTATATTCCTCCAATTTTAGGTGGGATGCTCATTAAATTTGATGTTTTTCAATATGTACATTTGCCATGAGGAGGATATATTACCACGGCTTTATCTAAAAAATTAATTGTGATATAGGTACCTCGTCACAAATTAAATTTTTTCTTTTGAATCATCTCACGAATGATATTTTACTACAGGTAAGATGTTAATGCAGTTTAATTAATGTCACAAATGATAGTTAATTATGGATAAAATTTTCTTGGAGCATATTAAATATGATTACAATGAGAGCTATGCTTAGATATGTACTCAAGAAAATTTATATTGGTACCTACTCACCCCAGTTTTGTGAAAATTTTTAATATTCTGTATGACCTTTTTTCATTGAATATTGTAACTCTTACATAAAAATAAAAGCGAAGTTTTGAAAATGTTTTATACAACTTTAAATATACCACAGAATCATTTCATAAGAAATCATAAAAATTTGACTTAAATGTAATTTTGATTTCTTTAAATATAAATTATGCAATATTAATTCCTCATTTAAAATAATATATTATGATTCCTTAAATATTTAATTGGTACAATTTTGATCCACTTGTTTGATTTCTATCAACTTCCATCAACTTTTAGCAGCCTCTATTTAATCTCTTAGTATTTATTCTATTATTTTTTAGATAAATCATATTTTTTAAAAATTATTAAGAACAATGAACTTTAAAAAAATTCAAACCTTCGGAAATAATTTGTTCAAAATTATTGATATCCAAATAATTTTTTTTCATAGTTACATAAAAATCATATCAAGTTAATACGAATGGAAGTGATCTTGTAAAATCAAGAAAATAATGAAAAAAATTAATTAAAATTATATTAATTAAATATTTAAGAGATAAAATAAATTATATTAACTTAAAAGATAAAAATCATACGATTTCGCATACTACACTTGAGCATAATTTGGAGAACAAGCTAAGCATTGCCCTTGTGATAATAATTATTATAAACTAAATTAGAGATTTGGACTACTGCCCAACTACAAATTAATATATACCATAGGATAGGCTAATATTCATCATGTCCTCTCAGGAAATGACATTAAGTAATTTAAAAATAGCTGCTTTTTTGGTTAAAAAAAATACAAAAAGCAACCTGAAAAGACATTATAGTAGGCCATCAATATTCGGAATTAAGACCATAGAATATAGAATATAGTCCATAAGATCAAAATGTGAAAAGACGTAGTACAGTAGGCTATCAATATTTGAATATAGACCATAGAATATAAAACTTAGTCCACAAGATCAAAACGTGAATCGATCTGCCAACATCTTAAGATTCCAAAAACACAGAAAATTGAGTAAATTAACCGTAGATCTAAATGAAATGACAAAGGTACCCTTGTTTTACGATGTGGAAACAAAATAGTAGCAAAATTAGTCCTAAAAAGGCCAAATATACGAGCACCCCATGTTTATTTTGTTCAATTCTTCTCATAATTTTTTTACATTTCAAATGGGTTTTACTAAAAAAATCAACATGAAATATTTATATAATATTTTTCTTTAATTTCAATTTTTAGGTTCCTTAGTAGAATATTTATTGTAAAAATGGATAAATCTAGTATCTCATCAAAAACATGTATTTTGAATTAAAAATTTTGAATGACCTTAACTTTGCGCTTGATTATCCATTTAGGAATTTTTTTTATTTCATGTGACTTTTCAAAATTTGTCTATTTATAAAACCTAAAGGTAGTTTGGCTTCTCAATAACAATATGTGTGTGTGTGTATGTGTTTTGATGGACCTTTTTTTTATGAATTTTTTCCACTTTTCCTCCATCTCATCAACATTCAATCAACTTTGAACTCCATTACAATATTTTATAAAACATATAAAAGGCATCTAAAAATCAAAAGACAACCTCAAAAGTTATAAAAAAATAGACAAAAGCAAAGATCTCTTAAGAAAACTTGTGCTAAAAAAAAAGATGGAAAAGGTAAAGATTTAAGAAATAAAAACAAGAAAGACAATTCTTATATTATGAACCAATGACATACAACATAGTATTTACTTCATACTCGATATTAGTCAAATGAGTATCAGTAGTTCATTGATGTGTGATGTGTAGAGGATGGAGTGAGAAATAAAGTTCTTTAGAGGAAGTTGAATAGAGAGAGAGATTGAGTTTAGAAACAAATAAGAGTAAGAGAGTGAATGTGACAATATTATTACAAAATTGCTTGTATATGTTAGGTGTTTAATGGACTACACATCGGTTTTCAATTGATGTCTAAGCAAATAATATTATATACAAGGTCTTGACATTTGGTTATATAACTTATGTACAAAAGTGTTATCACATCGGTTTTTTACTAAAAAGATGACATCATTTCTTATACTTCACATCTATTTTTTACAAATTATGTCGGTTTTTAACTAAACATCAACATCTTTCCTTTTAATTTTTTTTATTTTTATGTCAATTTTTAGTAAAAAAATTGAAGTTAAATATTTGCTTAATATTTTTTATTGATGGCTTTTCATTTTTACACCAAAATATTTATAGTAAAGATTAAATAAACTTAACATTCTATCAAAAATATATGTTTCTAGATGAAACTTTGAAAAGCCACAACTTCACTCCCAATTATCTATTTGAGGCCAATTATTTTTATAGGTGATTTTCCTTTTTGAAATCACAAAAAAAAGGCCGTTTCATAATTTTTTTTTACTTTTTCTGTAGTTTGGTTAACTTTAGACTCCATTACAACATTTTATTAAGCACATAATAAGCATCTAAAACTTAAATACAACTTCAAAAGTTATATAAAGGAAACATAAATGAAAATCTCTTAAAAAATCCACATAAAAAATGGAAAAACAAAAAAGGTTAAGTTCCAAGAAATTGAAGCAAGAAACACACTGCTTATATTTTGAACTAGTGATCTCAAACAAGGCACTTACTTCATGCTCAATATTAGTTAAATAAGTATCGATAGTTTGCTGACATGTAATGGAAGGTGGAGGGAAATCTAGGGTTTTGCAAAAGGAGTTGGATGGGGTTAAAGATGGAGATGGAGTTTGAAAACAAATAAAGGAAGAGGAAAGTGAGAGTGATAATAAGGAGAAAAAAATAATATTGTAACTTCCTAAATGTTTAGAATAACTAAAAAACATTTAAATTATACACATAAATCTAGACACATATAGGTATATACATACGCATATTTTTTTCTTTGAAAATACAGAATAAGGGATTTAGAGTATATGATAACAATAACAAGGAATAATACTCATTTAAAGTCAAACTAAGTTAGGATAAGCCACTAAAAGGTCCACGTGAAATAAATATGAGAATAACTAAGGAAGTAGCTAGAAATTAGCATCTTTATGTTAAGTCCACTGTGCAATTAGTAGTGTTTTATTTATAACTTTTTGTAGGAATGCCTAAATTGCAAACCATAACTTTTCCAAGAAAGAAGACATTTGAGGCCATCATCCATAAAAATTTCATAATTTAAACATAAGCTTATTGATCTCAATATTTTTTTGAATTTAAAGAAATTTCCCCTAAAACTACATTGACCTAATTGTGGAAATTTAGGTATAATTTTTTAGTGGAAGATTTGATTGATAAATGATTTATGACTACAAAAAGGGGACACATAAAGTTACTCCTATTCAAAATTTCATGGTAAAAAGCTTAATCAGTTATTAATTATGAATTTTTATTGAAGTCTATAAAAATTAGCTAAGAAACTAATAAGATTAAGCCCAATTGTGGGAATTCTAATGAATTTTATCTAGGCCTAATTGAAGGTAACTTAATAAGAGACTTGGGCTAAGTTAATAGAAGGCTTAGGATAAATTTTTAGACTTAGAAGAGGGCCCACTTGGCACCTGAAGTGAGAGGGATTGAATGGAACCCTTTTTAACTTTAAGACTCCATTTAAATAAAGTTAAATGAATTAACCTTGAGGCTAAGTCTTGTGGCTATCATGATTGCTTAGATTAGAGGCCATGATAAAGCAAAAAAGAAGAAAGGATTAAGGTTATGATGGATATTAGGATAAAAATCCAATACAATGAAAGGAAATTTTGGATATGGTTAATGAGAGTTGGATTAGAAGATAATAATTCCAGATAAATAATTTTCACAAACAAAAAGGAAAAATCCCTCACCTAATGCACTCCATTTACATGACAACCCACATATTGGTAGCAAAGAAATTGTCTTTTCCTTGCATCTAAGAAAACCAAACCACCATAACCATTATGAAAGAAATTTTAACCCATTTTCCTAATAAAGTAAGACTATCTTTATCTCTTAGTAATTTCTTTAGGTTTTTCAAAGAAAATGATTAGGAACTATTGGTGCTTATTTATAGTTTAGGCTTTTCTATCTTCAAGTCAAGACCCAAATATGAGTGGTTATCCTCTTGATCATATCCATTATATCTTTGATTCCCCTTATTTTACTATTAAGGATGATCACTAATGGTTTTTGGTAAAAATCTTGAAGATGTATTGTTTGGGATGTAAAGATATGAAAAAGGAGAATACTTAGTTATTGAATGAATATAAGTCATGATATTTGAAGAGATTGATAGCTTGAAAGGGAAAATCTAGAAAGCATAGAGAACTTATAAATGCATGAACTTGAGTGAAATAAAATAAAAAAGATAGTAGGAAAACTTTTAAGTGATTAAAGCTACAAGTGTGGATGAAAATTGTTGAATAAAATATGGTGGAAGACATGGTATGAGCTTTAGCCTTACCATGAATAAAAATGGTTTTATGTTTCATTTTTATATAACACTGGGTTACGGTATTCCAAAATGAGTAGAAAATGAAAGTATGGTAAAATAACTCTTAAAGTATCATTTGAGAGTGCGAAAAATTTTGAAATAATTAGAGATAAGTTTCAATTCCTCCTTCCACTCCTATACATCAATTTCTAAAATTTTAGAGATCTAACAGTAATTTTACTATTAAGAGGAATTAAAAGGTTGAAGGTAAATAGGGTGAAAATTTAAATAGAATTAAATTTAGATTTAAGAAATGGAAAGGAGAATGGTGAAATTTCGAAGGAAAGGTTGCAATCACCCCTCCCCGTCCTCTTAAAAAGGGCCTAAAATTTTATTTAATTAGTTAATAAGAGTCTTAGACAAATATAATCAATGTAAAAGAATTAATTTTTGTAAAAAAATAAAAGAATACAATTTATATCAAATTATAGTCAAGAATGAGGATAGTTATTGTAAATAAAGGAAAGTAGTATAAATGATGAATAAAGTAATCCATGGTAATAGAAATCTTAATTATGGGTAGTAGTATGCAATTTAATGTGAAAGAATGATAATGATACAAGGAAAGTGGTTCTCAAATACCCCTTAGAAATAAAAAGATGTAGTAAAAATTCCACTTAATTGTGGTATAATGCAAAAATTAGAAAAATTATGGTAAGTACCATTACAAGTTGATGTGTAAGAATGAAAACTACATTGATGTATGTACTATATGTGCTCACAAGGAATTCAAACATCATGAAACTTTGATTAATATGTACACTTGAAGTATTACTTTGCCTATACATAAGAATTATTTTTTCGGTAGACCAATAAAGTAAAAGAAAGAAAAGAAAACAACTACAAACAACTAAACTACACCCCTAAGGAATCATTTAACATTATTGTTTCTAAACCAATAGGATGAGAGCTCCAAATCTTCATCTACAAATAATGGACAGCTCCCTATTTAGTAAGTTTAGTGATAGCTTAGTTACCTTTTCTTAACACATGGAAAAAAATAACCTCTTTAAAGTTAAAACACATCCCAATGATATCATGAAAGAGTCTCTAATATGGATAGCAGTCAAGCATGCCATGAAGGCAATCTCTAAAAACATTTTAGGAATCTATCTTATTTATAACTTTTATTGTATCCTTTATCTCTTGCAAATTGAAAAGCAAATAAAACTACCTTAACTTCAATATTCATATTTGAAGTAATGTTTAGAAAGCATGAGAAGCCAATAAGCCATCTTTCCATCTCATCCCTACTAAATCCCTTAAAACTAGTAATACCAAGATTCCTAAGAGAATTACCATCCTCATTGATCTTTAGAATTATGAAAATATGATGAAAAATAATTACTTGCTAGTACACCTTTAAATATTATGGCATAAATTATGATAACCATTTAGCATGGTGGAAAATGTGGCATGCTATAGATATACATACACTTGCACACATATTTGATATGATATTTTGATTGTTAGTGAGTCAAGGTCGATGATGCAGTTATAAATGAGGTATATAATTTGATGTCATGGCTATCAATGAGTAAAGGCTAACAGTATGATTATAAGGATGACTTGTATTGTGATATTTTAGCTGTCATAGAGAAGACATTGATAAAGCAATTATAAAGATGGATAACATAACATTGTCTTATACACATGTTTTGCATACTTAATATATTATTATACATTTATGAAAATCATATGGCCAATACCATACATGTTATATGAATGCAAAGAATGTTATATTGTGTATTACATGTTTATAGTTTCTTTCTTAGCCTATAAGATATGATTCGAGTCCTAATAGTGCTAAATGATTCCACAAAATGTGTGATAGCCAGCATGCTTCATAAGAGCTTGGTGAATGATTATCAATTATTTGCAACTCCTATTTCAAGACAATATAGCATGATTAGTAAATCACTTAGGTTATTATATTAGCATTAAATATTATTTTTCATATATCACAATTATGCGCTTATAGGCATAAGAAAATTTTATTTGTACCATATACTATGTTTTTTATGACTTACACTTATTATGTGTTTAATGTTTTAGGTAATAAGTCACAATATTGAGATGCTAATCCATGAGGACTCCATAATGATCATAGTGTCAAACTTGTTTGGACCATATCATCCTTCGATATAAGTTAATCTTCAACCTTTATGAGTGCACCCTCATATATAATATGGGACATAAGTATATTAACACTATGACATCCCTCAAATGATTTAAGATGGTTACTTTGATATTTTATTATCATAATTATGAGGTTTGTCACTCCTTTTGATGGCTAAATGGATTAGGGTAACTTTTTAAAGTTTTGTATATATTCTAAGTGATGTAGTCACTCATGGATGAATGTACTAGGTTTAACATGCAAACTTATTTAGCAATAAATGATCCTATCACATTTTTAGTCAAGTAATTTGAAATATAAACTTTTTTTTTTACAAAAACTTACTAAATTAAGTTTAAAACTTATGTCTTAAAGTGTGAAATTTGAGGGAGTTACAAAGATATATTTTATTTATAGCGTAAACATGAAATCACTTTTTTAAGTTTAAATCTTGATTATTTCAAGAATTGACATCTAAAGTCTAATAGAAAGAAAACATGTCCAATTTTTCTTCATATTCTTAATCATGTCATCACTCCCATGATTTTAAAAGTCGGTTATTTTAGGAATTATGTATCATCCCTTTTTAAGAAACCTGGTAGTTACCAACCTATTAAACATTAATTACATCTAAAACTAACATATAAACTTTTACATTTTTTCTACCTAACACATTTGAAATGTCTTTAGATGAAAGTTAAGTATAAAATCGACATCTTAAGATTTTACAATTTCCCAAACCTCATAAATTTCATAACCTTAGATGTTGGTTAAGTTCAAAATTGATATGTTAAAGTTTGATATTTTCTTACCAAAATTTTGAAATATTTTTAGGCGTTGATTATATATAAATTTGATATCAAAGGCTTTTTCATTTTCCCATCAAACTTTAAATGTTATACATTTCGAAGTTAGTTTAATAATAATTTAATGTCTAAAATTTTTTAATAATTTCAAAAATATCACTACATCAAAATAAATGTCAATGTAAAATTTGACCAACTTCTATTTGGAGTTTTATAATAGTGAAATGAGAAAAAAAATAAGATTTACTTTACTTATAGTAATAAATGTTAACACTCTTATGAATTTAGAGATTAATTATTTTATGAATTAACATTTAAAATCTCCCAAGATGAAAACACATCAGGTTTTTTTAAGAACAGTCTTATAAAGTTTCTTCATATTTTCAACGGTAAAATACTTTCATCTCTCCTAATGTTTTGACTAACTACATTCCGTTACCTTTTATTTTCAATTTTAGGCTAGAACCCCTTAAAGTATAACAAAAGGTTACTTTCCCTTCCCATGACACCTAACTTCTATTAATGAGTGTGACAAAAGTTTGGTGGGAAGGAAGAAGCAATATTTTTTGGATATTAATGCCTTTTTAGCTAACATCATCCATGATAATTTGCCAAATTGTTATTGTAGAGTTTTTTATGTCCTACTTCCTCTGCATAATTGTAGCTCTTTTTATGTAAATTATTTATTAATATTAAGGAGAAAATTTGTATTTACATGTTAAATTCGTATTATATTAAAAACTATTAATAATTTAAATAAGCTTAAATTGAATAATAATTATGTTGAATTGATCCATTTATCAAACGTGTAAAGATGAGTTAACCCACCTAACTTGTTTATTAATTCAATTAATAAAATTTGTATTATAAAATTATTTATTAAATTTAAATAATTATTATTTTTTATAAAAATATTTTTAATAATTGATAAAATGCTTTTTAATTTTTTATTGCCATTCTATTAAAATAAAAAATTTTAATTTTTATTATATATATATACATATTTATAATTTAATTATTAATTAATTTTAAATAATATTTTTAAAATTTTAATATATATTCTTAAACAGGTTGATGTATTAATCTATTTATAATCCTAACCTGACCTATTTATTATTTATTTTAAATGAATTAATTTATTTACAACCCAAACTTATATAAAGGCTTTACATTCAAATCGGGTTATTGTATGATACTAATCAAATTTATATCTCTAAAATTTAATTGCAAGAAAAATTATCTTTAAAATTTAATATTTTCAAATATTATGATAGGTTCCAATTTATAATAAGTTGTATAAGAAAAATTAAAAATTATCATATGACATCTTAAAAGGATAACAAAATATAAAATTAACATCTTAATTAATTTATCATTTTTTAAAACACAATCAATCCTCAATTTCCCTTTCTTATATGTGGTATTTTCTTGTGCTTTAAATTTGATATTTCTCACAATCAATGTTCAATACCAAAATCTTTTCAAGTAATGTTGTAGAAAGTTAAACTCACTAGTTAATATCTTGTGAATCTAAAAACACATTTGCAAAGGGTAAGAAAAAGACAAAGCATTTGGAAATGATGAAAGAAGTAAACATGTGTTTTCATTTATGTGAGATGGATCTCCTTGACATTCACTACATCATTTTTGTTGTGAAAGGCATGCCCAAACATAATTCGCCAAGTCAAAGATCTTGAGGTCTTGTACTTAGAATGAAGAAATATGCTAAATTTTGGCAATCTTTGTTGTGAAATTGCAACTTTTGCATGTAATTAAGAGTAAAAGGAGATTTTAAAGCCAACAATTAAAGGAATGGTGAATGTGTTAAGGTGGCAAAGGAAGCAGAAGTGAATAGGGTCGTGGCAACATTGTCAATATTGGTGATTATTCTAACTCCAAACTAGCTAACTAATAAGGTTATACAAACTGAAAGTGCAAAGCTGGTCTCACTCTCTATTGTAGTTGAGAGCAATGAAAGACTTAAAGGGACAAATAAATTGAGAGAAATGAAAGAGCAAAACAAACTAAGTCAATAAAAAATAGAAAGAAAAAGAGATTTTTTGCCTTCTACTAGTTCTTATGATCATGAGGGGTAGTTTCATCTCAAATAATTTTAAACTAGTGCCATCTAATCTCATTAGCTAGAAGGGAAGTCCTACCCAAAATTGAAAATAGAAAGGAGGGAGATGTATTTAGTCCAAATCTCAAAGGAGGTGAGAGTATTTTACCCTATTTTTAATAATGACACAATTCTCACGACTTGAAATATTAGTTATTTTAGGAATTGATGTCAAAATTTTATGTGAAAAAAACATACCAAATTTTTTAAGAACTAGTGTGTAAATTTTCTTCATATTTTTAAAAATATTACCACTCCCTTGATTATAGATATTAATTATTTCAAGAATCTATGTTTAAAGTGCTACAAGAAGAAAACAATGAATTTTTTTAAAAAAAGTTGATATCTAAAATTTTTTCATGTTTTTTTAAAAAATATCACTATCTAAAGTGTTATAAGAAGGAAATTAATGTGAATTTGAAGAGTGAAGTGGTGCTTCCACATTTGTCAGAGGGCCTAATGATAAGAGCTAAAGCTAACAAAATTAAAGAAGGACTCTAAAGGTTTATGTAGAAAGTTTAGATGCAAGAAGAAAAGAAGCAAGGTTAGATGAGCTTGGAGGAATTTGGGTAACTAGATCTATGTAAGTACTTGAGTTTATTACTTGAGTACTAAGCTTCAGTTTTAGTTTTGTATTCAAAGACTTGAATACAATACTCGAGTAGTTTGAGTACTTCAATCTAATGCATGCCCAAGTGTAATTTTACCCTTTTTCTTGTTATCTAAGATATTATTAGGCCTTATATCATTTGGCCCATTATTTGGCATTTTATTTTAGACAATTAATTCTATTTAATTAGCTTTCTAAATTAAGCTTAATTAATATAATTAGAGCTAAATTAGTTTATTTGATTTTTTAAATTTAAGGACCAATATGCGGAGGGTTTTTCCTTATTATTATAACTTTTAGCATTTGTGAATATGAAATCTCTTTAAGAGCTTTTCCTTCTAATGGTTCTAGGAAAAATTTTAGACTCATCAAGATTGATTCAATTTTTATGGCATCAAATTTCATTTATCAAAGGACCAATATCCTTTCTGGCATAATCTTTTTTCACAAATTGCTTTCATTTATTCTCTTTTTCTAAAGTGCGGCATGATTATCCTTTGTTTTAAATTTGATTTTGAGATTTGGGATAATCTAACTCTAGGAATTCACAGCATTTGGTATTCAATTAAATGACTTCTTAAATTCTCAAATTTTGCTTTTTATTTCATAGCTCTTTTATTTGATTTCTCTATTTTCTATCTTTATTGTCTTTAACTTTATCTAGCTATTTCTTATTGAATTTGTGATTAAATCCAAGTTTAAGTCCTTGTTATTCATCAAATTATGTTCCTCTATAGCTATTTTTACACATTTGAATCCAATTTGAGTTAGTTTGTATGTTTTAGATTGCTATTATGTTCAATCTTTAAATTCATTGTTGTTCTTAGTTTTTATGTCTTAAAGTTGTGGAAATTTGTGTTTAATTCCATGAAAATAATTGGTTTGAAAGTTTACATTTAAATTATCTACAAAAAGTTCAAAATTTAAAGTTCTGAATCAAGTACCTGAGTACCGTAATCGAGTATTGCACAAAAATTGCCTAGTACTCGAGTATAATAGTCAAGTACTTGAAAGAAGAGCACGAATACTTGTGATACTCAAATTTAGTACTTGAATACCTTGAACAAAATTATTTAATGCTAGTGTATCTTAAGTCATAAGTCACATTAATCTGAGTACAGTACCTGAGTACTCCATTATGATTGTGATATTCACTTAGAAGTTACCCTTGTACCCTATTTTACTTAACACCATCATCTTAGGTATTAATCAAAGAAAACTCAAAAGGAAAGTGAATCATAAATAAGTAGGAGTGATAATTTTTTATAAAACATAATAACCCAACACAAACATAACATGTTTATTTACACTTGGGTTTAGGTTGGCATGCTAATTTATTAAAATTTTTATTTAAAAAATAATTAATAATTTAATTATAAATAGGTAGGTGTAATAAAGATATAAAATTTATATTTTAATAAAATGATAATAAAAATTTAAAATAATACTTTATTAATAATTAAAAATATTTTTATGAAAAATAGTAAGTAATAAACTTTAACAAATAATTTTATAATATAAAGTTTATTAATTAAAATTATTAAACAGGTTAGACAAATGATCCATTTTAACATATTTAATAAATGGGTTGACTCAAGCAACACAAATTGCCACCCCTACAAAGAAGAAAAGAAAAAAAGAAAGAAAATTAAGATCAAAGGACCAAATGTGAAAATCAAAGAAAAAGAAAATCAAAAGTGAGAGAAAAGCAAAAGAAAAGAAAGAAAGAATTCACAAAAAAGGAAAGTTAATTACTAAAGAAATTAATTACTCAATTGTATGCTTTATTTTATTCTTGTATACTTCAATTCATCTTTGAAACTTCTCATTTTCAATTAAACTTTTTCATTATTTTTTTCATACTAATTAGTCTTCCATTGTCTAACAATCTCTTAATTCTTAGTCATATTCCTTCGTTATCTACTATGAGTCTTTGTTTCTTCTTTTGTGTTTTCTTTCTTGAATTTCAAGTGTGTCTATTAGTTCTTTACTTATTAAATTCTTTGTTAATAAAAATTATTTGTTACAATTGTTGAATCTTGTTAATAATACCACCTAATTCCTAATGAACTATCAAAAGGAAAAGATAAAAAATAGCGAAAAGCAAGAGTGTATGAAATCACTTAAGGGGAAAAACCTTATTTAGTGAGCAAACATAAGTAAAGTGTCTTAAAACTTAAGTGAAAAGTGTGTTCCTATGAGGACTTACTATTTATCTAACCTTTCACAAGAGAAATTTTCTATAAAGATGTTAGGAATTGGTGTGAACAATAAGGATATACTGAGGATGATTAAAGAATAATTAAGGAGGGCTATGCAAGAATAATTAGAAAGCACTGGAAAGATAGAGGTAGAAAAGAGAGAGAAAGGAGATAAAATGAGAGATAATGTGGTGATGAAGGAGTAGATAGTATTTATGAAAGTATTAAGAGTTCAAACTTATCTAATAGAAGTGCAAGAAAAAGAGGTGAAAGGAAGGAAAAAAGAAGAAGAGATGATAGGAAAGGTGAGAGAAGAAGAAATAAGGGGAGATATGAAAAGAAAGGAGAAGATAGATGAAGAAGAGAAGAAATTGATGATAAACTTAACAATATCAAAATAAAGATTACTTCATTGCAAAATAAAAATGATTAGGATGCCCACCTAAAGTATGACAAAAAAATAGAGTTGACCTTTAATTACTACAATTATTCAAAAGATAAGAAGATAATGTTAGTGTATGTCCTAGAACCAATCATATAGATGATTGAAGTTATACACAATGTATTATATTTTTTTTAGGCAATTTAATTATTATATTTTATTTTTATTATTATTATGCGTAATTTATAACTTAATATAATAATTATCCTTGGAATAGCTTTGCTATTCCTAAAATGCCCCTAGTCAAGTATTATTACGAAAATGATAGTAATAATACATCGAGACTAGCATGTATAGTGACTGATGATTACGAATCATGGATATGTGATATCAAGTCAATACATGAGTACATTGTTAGTGAACAATGTACTGGACTGACCCACTATGAGAATATTGCATGGATAGACGTGTCATAAGTTATTCTCATATGATCACAAATACACATAAACCTTTGACCTGAAGTCACTACAGTTCCCTACATGAGGAATTACTCACTTTAATATTGTCCTATGTCACATTTAATCAGGATGACAAGTAAGACATTGATTGGGTGTGTCATAAATCGTGCAGAGGGAAGTGAGTGATGTAAATGGGATTTTGTTACTCTTGTATAAAAGAGAAATATCCTTGGGCCCCTTGATTGAGTGAGACTTAGAAATGCATAGCCATGCTCAATTGAATTAATATGTGATATTAATTATTTATTTAAAGTCTACTCAGTATCAAGAAATATAAATTGAACATTGACGAGGATGACACATTCCATGCCTCTAGTTCAATTTGGATATTATTACAAAAGGGTTATGATGCAAAACATTGATCGTGTATTAGGTGGATGTCGAATCACAGACATTCTTACTACTTGAGTGGCAGTAATGTATTACTAGATACCGCTTACTGTCTATGGCTCAATAAATGAGTCATTGTCAACGTAGTAAGAACCTATAGGGTCACACAAAAGGAGTAGGAATAAGACAATAATTAATTGGACTTTAATAATATTAATATCCAATTAATTGGACTTATTTTCGTGCATATATATATATATTATTAAGAATAATAATTCACGTAATATATATATATATATATATATATATTATGTGATATTATTTGATATTAAAGAAATATTAAATAATTATCTTATCAGATATTAGATAAATATATTATGAGATAATATTATTCTGATATTTGATAACTATATGCAATTATCTAATATTAAGATATTTATATTATGAGATAATATTATTATCTAATATTAGATAATTAATAGATAAGTCCTATCTCTCTCCATTATCTCTAGGATAAGGATAAGATGAGTTGTTGAGTGTGATTAGGATTTTGGAAGCATTATCCTAGTTAGATTAGGATTATGGCTTGCCTAAGTTCTATAAAAAGGGACTAGAGGGCAGCACTTTAATAACACGTTCAAAGCTTCCATATAAACCCTAAATCACTCAGAAAATATCCAATCCTAATTCTTAAAGAGAAAAACGTACCCTAGCAGATTCGTGAAGGGTGAGAGGTCGTTGTTCACTCCGTGTGGATACCGTAGAGACGCTGTACCTTTTGACCGGCGTTTGATTCATCTGCTCTCAAGTTTTGATCAGTAGAAACACGAGTGCCAAATAGGTAAAACCCTAATCATTGACTTATGCTTTTTGCATGGATCCTAGGTAGAATTCGGATCAAAATTTTGAAATTTCGCTGCATGTAATAATCCGAATTCCCAACAGTGGTATCAGAGCTTCTTGCAAAAATATAGTTCTGATTATGTGTTTTACCATCTTTGATGAATATTTATATGATAAATACATATCAAATCTATTTCAGTTTAAATCAGAAGTTACACGTTTTGATGAATGTTTATGTGACAAATTAATATCAAATTAGTTTCTGTCTAAACTAGATATATATGAGATATATGCAAACTCGTGTATGGTTTTGATTTCGTAAATATATATATGATATATATGATCTGAATTTTGAATCTGATTATCAATTGATGAGATTAATTGTATGAATATGATCATGCATTTTTCTGCTTCATATTCAAGTTTATTTTATGCGTAATTCTGAGTTTTTCAAATGATAAACCCATGAATCTGTTCTGAATATGTAATGTTCTCTGCGTTTAATAGCATATAACCTAATCAGCACAGAATAATGTGATTAATTCTAAATTTGTAAAGACTTGTTTAAATTTGTTAAGTTGAATATGGGCTATGAGGTATATGTATGCATTAATTTAATCTAGTCTATGATTTGAATGTCAATCATATAGTCGAATTGTTCGACTTGGGGTGTGTCAATTGTTGGCAAAATGAATTAAAATTTGAATGTCAGATGTATTCAATTTTTGGCCCGTGGGGCTCTGCCCCCCACACCCCCCGGCAAGGGGCGCTACCCCCATAACCCCCGCTAACTAACTGGCTAGCAGGACCGCTGTGCTAACTCTGCGTAGCGTTTAAAATTTGTTTTTGTTCTTAAGGCGCTGTTTTAGAACATGATTTTTTATGATGAATATGTTATGAAATATATATGTCAATCATCCTCCTTATCTTGGTTACATATATTTCTTAGCAATTATTACATATGATACATGAATGTGTTGCATAGTATGGCCCTTGGAGTTTTTAATGGATGGATTTTAAAATACGACCTACGTGTCGTGTCTTCCTTTATTTCTCTAATGTATATTCTCTTCTCATCTCAATTCCCCCCGAATGTAACTCGGGGTTTTCTGTTGTAAATTTGTAATTGCAATGGAGTATTCTTTACTTAGAACAAGGAGAAGCTAAAGAGCTATGGGACAAGAAGAAGCTAAGGAGTTAGTTAGGAATGTCATTAGAAAATAAAATTTTGGGGCCATACTATGTGACATTTTGATTTCTTTATTATGTGATGATATTGATGAGCATGCATTTATTATGTGATAGAATATGTTCCTACTATGTGATAGTTCTATTCATTGCATGATATATGATATATGGTTGTCTATTTTATTCATTTACTTTATATGATATATGAGATATGCTAGATATATTGCATGAATAAATAGGCTAGTTATGGTGAGATCTGATAATAATTAAGTTGAAATCCCTCATCTAAAATATTAAGTCAGTAATAATTAATTATGCCTTCCAATATTTGGCACTCATCAAGGCCTCGATCGACATAAGGTAGGTTTGCCAAAGCAAGGTACCTTATTTATCTTGGTGAGATGCGACTGGATAATAGCGATATCCGAATGTCAAATATTGTGTCCGACTTAACTAGGATATCTCAATAGGATTGAGACCTAGAGGCATAGAGTTGGGCTTTAGTTCATAAGATGGACTAGAACAAGTGTTGTTCACCCAACTATCCAAGAGTTGTATATGATACAATTGGCAAGTGTTGCTTACCTAAATAACTAAGTTTTAAGTGATTAGCCAAAGCTAACTTAAGGCTTGGTGAAATATGGATCTTGGCCCACTAGAAAGCTTAAACAATATGACTTTCCAAATTAATAGTGAGGGCTATTAATTTGAATGAAATAGTGGGAGGTACATTTAATAAAAGACCTTATTAAATGTTTTAAATTTAATACTTACTTTGCATATTTCTGTCGTAGATAACTAATGGCTAATACATCAAATAACTTATCACTGCGATCGGTCCTTGAGAAGGACAAATTGAATGGAACAAACTTCCTGGATTGGTACAGGAATTTGAGGATAGTCCTCAAACATGAGCGCAAAATGTATGTCCTAGAGGGGCCTGTTCCTCAAGAACCTGAAGCTACTACCCCTCGAGCTCAAAAGGATGCTTATAAGAAGCATCATGATGACACATTAGATGTCGGTTGTCTCATGTTGGCTACCATGGACTCTGACCTTCAGAAGCAACATGAGAACATGGAAGCTTATGACATGCTTAAGCATCTTAAGAAGCATTATGAAGGCCAAGCTCGGTATGAGAGGTTTGAGGTGACAAAAGCCTTGTTTCAGTGCAAACTGGCAGAAGGAAACCCTGTTGGGCCTTATGTACTCAAAATGATTGGGTATGTTGAGAACCTTGAAAGATTGGGTGCTCTACTAGGTCAAGAGTTGGCCACTAACTTAATTCTGCAATCGTTGCCACAGAGTTATGGTCAATTTATCATGAATTACAACATGAATGAAATTGACAAACCACTGCCGGAATTGTTAAGTATGTTAAAAACTGTTGAACAAAATTTGCAAAAGACTAAGCCTAATACCATAATGATGGTTCAAAAGGGCAAAGGCAAAGGACAAGGCAAAGATAAAAACAAGAAGGATTCCAAATCTAAAGGCAAGCCCAAGTCTAAATCCTCTGCACTAAAACCAAAAGGGGGTGTGGCTAAGGAAGGGACATGCTTCCATTGCGGTCAAACCGGACATTGGAAAAGAAATTGCAAGGTCTATCTAGAAGATCTAAAAAGGAAGAAGGGAAGTGAGACTTCCGCTTCAGGTATCTATGTTATAGAAATTAATGTTTCAACTTCTACATCTTGGGTATTAAATACCAGATGCGGTTCTCACATTTGTACAAATGTGCAGGAACTACAAAGGAGTAGGACTTTAGCTAAAGGTGAAGTGGACCTACGAGTTAACAATGGAGCAAGAGTTGCTGCGCTAGTTGTAGGGACATATTATCTATCTTTACCTTCTCGTTTAGTAATAGAATTAGAGGATTGTTATTTTGTGCCTGCTATTAGAAGGAATATTATTTCTGTTTCTTGTTTGGACAAGAAAGGTTTTTCATTTATAATAAAGGACAAAAGTTGTTCAGTTTATTTAAATGAAATGTTTTACTGCAGTGCACAAATGTTCAATGGGCTCTATATTCTTGATCTTGAAATGCCTGTCTATAACATAAACACTAAGCGATTTAAATCAAATGATTTAAATCCAACCTATCTCTGGCATTGTCGTTTAAGCCATATAAATGAGAAGCGCATATCCAAGCTTCATAAGGATGGATTCTTGGATTCATTTGATTTTGAATCATATGAAATATACGAATCTTGTTTGCTAGGAAAAATGACTAAAACACCATTCACTGGACACAGTGAAAGGGCTAATGATCTATTAAGTCTCATACATACTGATGTATGTGGGCCTATTAATTCACTTGCTAGAGGAGGTTTCCAATACTTCATTACATTTACTGATGATTTCAGTAGATATGGATATGTGTATCTTATGAAACACAAATCAGAATCCTTTGAAAAGTTCAAGGAATTCAAGAATGAAGTGCAAAACCAACTTGGTAAAAGTATTAAAACACTTCGATCATATCGAGGTGGAGAATACTTAAGCCAAGAATTTAATGGCTATCTAAAGGAGTGTGGTATAGTATCACAACTCACTCCACCTGGAATGCCACAATGGAATGGTATCTCAAAAAGGAGGAATCGTACCTTGTTAGACATGGTACGATCTATGATGAGTCATATAGATCTTCCAATTTCCTGTTGGGGGCATTCTCTAGAGACAACTGCTTTTACGCTCAACCATGTTCCCTATAAAATGGTTCAAAAGACTCCATATGAGATATGGACTAGGAAACGTCCCAGCTTGTCTTTTATGAAGATTTGGGGTTGTGAGGCCTATGTAAAAAGTCAAGTTTCTAATAAGCTTGGACCCAAATCGGACAAGTGCTACTTTGTAGGGTATCCTAAGGAAACTAAGGGACACTATTTCTATAATCCTAGTGAAGGCAAAGTGTTTGTTGCACGAACTGGTGTTTTTCTGGAAAGAGAATTTATCTCTAAGAAAAACTGTGGGAGAAAAGTAGAAATCGAAGAAGTGCGAGACTCACAAAGTAACACTGAACCTATAATAGAGCCTGAAAAAGGACCACAAGATGTTGTGGGTCAGGAACTACCTTAAGTAACACAAGGCCCACGTAAGTCTGGTAGGATACGCCATGAGCCAGAGAGATATGGATTTCTTGTAGCTCAAAATGGCGATGTTTTGCTCATGGATCAAGATGAGCCTACAACTTACCAAGAAGCTATAAAAGGGCTAAACTCTGAGAAGTGGCTTGAGGCCATGAAATCTGAGATGGATTCCATGTAAACTAACCAAGTATGGACTTTGGTTGATCCACCTGAAGGGGTAAAACCCATTGGGTACAATTGGGTTTTCAAGAAGAAAATCGACATGGATGGTAACGTGCAAACCTTTAAGGGACGATTAGTCGCAAAAGGTTATAGGCAAGTTCATGGTATAGACTATGATGAGACCTATTCCCCAGTTGCCATGCTTAAATCCATCCAGATTTTGCTTGCTATTGCAGCTTTTTATGATTACGAAATCTGGCAGATGGATGTCAAAACTGCTTTTCTTAATGGAAAGCTCCTCGAGGATGTGTACATGACACAGCCCGAGGGTTTTGTCATTCCTGAAACTGCTGGAAAGGTATGTAAGCTACAATGATCCATTTATGGATTAAAGCAAGCTTCACGGAGTTGGAATCTTTGTTTTGATGAGGCAATCAAAGAATTTGATTTCATCAAAAATGAAGATGAATCTTATGTTTACAAAAGGGTTAGTGGGAGAACAATTATTTTCCTTGTATTATATGTGGATGACATACTACTCATCGGAAATGATATCCCTACACTACAAACAGTAAAGACTTGGTTAGGGAATTGTTTCTCGATGAAAGACTTAGGTGAAGCTGCCTATATACTAGGTATTAAGATCTATAGAGATAGATCAAGAAAATTGCTTGGCCTAAGTCAGAGTACATACATAGATAAAGTGTTAAAACGGTTTAACATGCAAGAATCTAAAAGAGGATTTTTGCCTATGTCGCATGGTATAAATTTGTCCAAAACTCAGTGTCCTTCGATACAAGATGAGAAGGACCGCATGAATAAGATACCATATGCATCAGCAATTGGATCTATCATGTATGCCATGATATGTACTCGTCCTGATGTCTCGTATGCTTTAAGCATGACGAGCAAGTACCAGTCAAATCCAAGTGAACCTCACTGGACTGCCGTTAAGAATATCCTTAAGTACTTAAGAAGGACTAAGGATTCATTCTTAATATATGGAGGAGAGGAAGAACTTGTTGTAAAAGGTTACACTGATGCTAGTTTCCAATCCGACAAGGATGACTTTAGATCGCAGTCAGGTTATGTATTTAGTCTGAATGGTGGTGCTGTGTGTTGGAAGAGTTCAAAGCAAGAAACAGTGGCCGACTCTACTACAGAGGCTAAGTATATTGCTGCATCTGATGCGTCAAAAGAGGCTGTTTGGATAAAAAATGGAGCCATTGCACAAGCCAAGGAACCCAGATCTCACCAGCGATCCAAACATATACTTAGACGCTTCCATCTCATTCGAGAAATTATCGATAGAGGAGATGTGAAGATATGCAAAGTACCAACTGATGATAATATCGCTGACCCACTGACAAAGCCTTTAGCGCAGAAAAAGCATGATGGTCATACTATGTCACTTGGTATTAGATACATGAGTGATTGGCTCTAGTCCAAGTGGGAGATTGTTAGTGTATGTCCAAGAACCAATCATATAGATGATTGAAGTTATACATAATGTATTATATTTTTTTTAGGCAATTTAATTATTATATTTTATTTTTATTATTATTATGCGTAATTTATAACTTAATATAATAATTATCCTTGGAATAGCTTTGCTATTCCTAAAATGCCCCTAGTCAAGTATTATTACGAAAATGATAGTAATAATACATCGAGACTAGCATGTATAGTGACTGATGATTACGAATCATGGATATGTGATATCAAGTCAATACATGAGTACATTGTTAGTGAACAATGTACTGGACTGACCCACTATGAGAATATTGCATGGATAGACGTGTCATAAGTTATTCTCATATGATTACAAATACACATAAACCTTTGACCTGAAGTCACTACAGTTCCCTACATGAGGAATTACTCACTTTAATATTATCCTATGTCACCTTTAATCAGGATGACAAGTAAGGCATTGATTGGGTGTGTCATAAATCGTGCAGAGGGAAGTGAGTGATGTAAATGGGATTTTGTTACTCTTGTATAAAAGAGAAATATCCTTGGGCCCCTTGATTGAGTGAGACTTAGAAATGCATAGCCATGCTCAATTGAATTAATATGTGATATTAATTATTTATTTAAAGTCTACTCAGTATCAGGAAATATAAATTGAACATTGACGAGGATGACACATTCCATGCCTCTAGTTCAATTTGGATATTATTACAAAAGGGTTATGATGCAAAACATTGATCGTGTATTAGGTGGATGTCGAATCACAGACATTCTTACTACTTGAGTGGCAGTAATGTATTACTAGATACCGCTTACTGTCTATGGCTCAATAAATGAGTCATTGTCAACGTAGTAAGAACCTATAGGGTCATACAAAAGGAGTAAGAATAAGACAATAATTAATTGGACTTTAATAATATTAATATCCAATTAATTGGACTTATTTTCGTGCATATATATATATATATTATTAAGAATAATAATTCACGTAATATATATATATATATATATATATTATGTGATATTATTTGATATTAAAGAAATATCAAATAATTATCTTATCAGATATTAGATAAATATATTATGAGATAATATTATTATGATATTTGATAACTATATGCAATTATCTAATATTAAGTTATTTATATTATGAGATAATATCATTATCTAATATTAAGATATTTATATTATGAGATAATATTATTATCTAATATTAGATAATTAATAGATAAGTCCTATCTCTCTCCATTATCTCTAGGATAAGGATAAGATGAGTTGTTGAGTGTGATTAGGATTTTGGAAGCATTATCCTAGTTAGATTAGGATTATGACTTGCCTAAGTTCTATAAAAAGGGACTAGAGGGCAGCACTTTAATAACACGTTCAAAGCTTCCATATAAACCCTAAATCACTCAGAAAACATCAAATCCTAATTCTTAAAGAGAAAAATGTATCCTAGCAGATTCGTGGAGGGTGAGAGGTCGTTGTTCACTCCGTGTGGATACCGTAGAGATGCTGTACCTTTCGGCCGGCGTTTGATTCATTCGCTTTCAAGTTTTGATCAGTAGAAACACGAGTGCCAAATAGGTAAAACCCTAATCATTGACTTATGCTTTTTGCATGGATCCTAGGTAGAATTCGGATCAAAATTTTAAAATTTCGCTGCATGTAATAATCCGAATTCCTAACAGATAAAACTTATGATAATTGAATTTTTTGAATATATTATTGCTTGGTAGGATCAGAAAAATAGAGAAAGACTTATTCATACTTGGGAAGATTTGAAATTTGTTATAAGAAAGAGGTTTATTCTTAGTCACTATTATAAAGACATATGCAAAAATTGCAAAGCCTTATATAAAGTTCCATGGATGTTGAAGAATTCCATAAGAAAATGGATCTTGTTATGTCAAGAGCCAATGTGAAAGAAAACAAAGAGATAACTATGGCTAGACTTCTCTGTGGCTTGAATAAGGAAATTGCTAATATGGTTGAACTATATGATAGGATCGAGAATCAAACAAACACAACAAAAATTAACTAATCCCAGCTAAATAATCCATGCAAAACATTATATTAAAATAAGGATTCAGTCAATACCTTTCTGATGATTTAGGGAGTTATTCGTTAATCACCTTTTCGGCTTCCTTTCAGTTGAAATCTCCAAGGTATCCACACGAACCAGTAGATCACCAATGATCGTCCATGACCACTGATTGGAATTCTCCTCATTTTCCTTATAATGCTAGTTACGCCTCTTCAAGAGTTATGGTCAAGAAGGGCTACTAAGGTTTTTATGCTTTAGGATGTTGGGATCGGGAGCCATACAAGCGTAGCGGAATAAACCAATCCTATCTACCAAATCCATGCAAAAATGTTAAATTGGAATAAGGGTTCGTTCAATACCTTTGTTGATAACTCTAGAACTCGGTCATTGATCACCTCTTCAGCTTCCTTTTGACCGAAGACTCTGAAGTATCCACACAAACCCGTAAATCACTGATGAATGTCTACACAAATACCAGTTGGAATTGATCTCCTTTCACCTCGTAGTGCTAGCTACGCCTCTGGAAGGGTTTTGGTCAAGGAGAGGTGCTAGGATTTTTCTGTACCTTTTTTTTTTTGTGCGTGAATAATAATAATTTCAACTATTATTACCCAACAAGCCTATTTAAATAGGTGCATAGAAAAACTTAATCTATTTGAGCTTTATTCCATGTACAATTATAGGCTTACTATTGGGCCTTATAATTATAAGATGAATTCCCAAATATTAGGCCCAAACAATTTGGTCCATTAATTCCAAATTCACTAGGCTTTAAGTGTGTGACCCTACAAGCTCTCATTACGTTGGTAATGACCATTGATCATATTAATGATCATAAACAATGATCGGTGTCTAGCAACACATCATTGTTACCTAAGTAATGAGAAAGTCGGTGATTTGACTAAACCTTTACACGTGATCATCACCTATGTCCTTTTGTCCTATACATCTAGATTGAGCACAAGACATGGACTGTATCATTCCCGTATAGCCCAATCTTAAGGTTTCTTGATTCCTAAGTAAGCTAACTGAAACAAATGTAATCGACATCCCATGTCAATTCATTTGAGCATGGCCATGCATTTTCTCAGCTTTACTTAATCAAGGAGCCCACAGATGTTACTCCTATTTTATAGGAGGGACAAATCCCATCTTGATCACACAAACCCCTCCGCATGATATATGACATATCCAATATCTACCCTTGCATTCACTCAACCATTAGTGACAAAGAATAGTATCAAAATATGAAACTCACATGTAGGGAACCTTGGTGATCTCAAGTCAAAGGACCATATTAATAATGATCACTAAGAACCACTCATGACACTCATATAACGATCCATGTAGTATTCTTAATATGGGTCGGTCCAGTATACAAATTCTCTAACTTGTACTCATGTGTAAACTTAATATCCCATATAGGTCTTCACACATGCTAGTCTTAACATATCAAAGCAACCTAATCCACAATGATATATGACTAGGGATATTTCAGAATATAATTATTCTAAGGTTATTATCATAATTGAATATATTACGCATACAATATATATAAATATAATAATTAGAATTGCCATTAAAATAACATGATTCAAAATTACAATCACCAATATGATTAGTCTTAAGGCATATACACTAACATAGGATGCATGAATAATCTATATTATTACCCAAGAAGCCTATTTAAATAGGTGCATAGAAAATCCTAACTAATTAGGCTATGTTTCATGTATAATTCTAGGCTTATTATTAGGCCTTATAATTAAAACATGGAATTTCTAAATATTAGAGCCAAATAATTTGATCCATTAATTTCAAATCTACTAGGTTCAAAGCGTGTGACCCTACAGGCTCGTATTACATTGGTAATGATCATAAATCACATTAATGATCATAAACAATGAGTGATGCATAACAACACATTATTGTTACCTAAGTAATGAGAAAGTCAGTGATTCAATTGAACTTTTACATGTGATCATTATCTATGTCATTTTGTCCTAGACATCTAGATTGAGTATGAGACATGAACCGTGTCATTCCCGTATAGCCTAATCCAAAGATTTCTTGATTTCTAAGTAAGTTAATTGAAGCAAATATAATTGACATCCCATGTCACTTCATCTGAGCATGGTCATGCATTTTCTCAACTTTACTTAATCAAGAGGCCCACAAATGCCATTCCTGTTATATAGAAGGGATAAATTCCATCTTAATCACATAAATTCCTCTGCATGATATCTGACATATCCAATAACTATCCTTGCATTCACTCAACCATAAGTAACATAAAGTAATATCAAAATATGAAACTCACATGTAAGGAACTTTAGCGATCTCAGGTCAAAGGACTATATTAATAATGATCATTAAGAATCACTCATGATACTCATACAACGATCCATGTAGTATTCTTAGGATGGGTCGATCTAGCATATAAGTTCTCTAACTTGTACTCATGTATAAACTTAATATCTCATATAAGTCACCACATATGCTAGTATTAACATATCAAAGCAACATAATCCTCAATTATATATGACTAACGACATTTAAGAATGTAATTATTCTAAAGTTATTATCATAATTAAATATATTACACAGACAATATATGTATAAATATGATAATTAGATTTGTCATTAAAATAATACGATTCAAATTTACAATCATCAATATGATTAATTTTAGGGCATATACACTAACACTACAGCACTTTGAAAGCATGGGAGTTATGGTGCATATAGTTTTAAAGGTGGAAAGGAAATTCAAAAGAAAGAGTTATTCCAAGCATGATTCTCATTCAAGTTCTTTATAAAAAACATTAGATAAGAAAAGTAACAAAAAAGAAGATAAAGAAAACAAGTACAATAAAGATTCTTTTTCCAAATTAAAGGTGAAGACCTTAAGAGGAAAAAGAAAATCAAAAGAATTTGAAAAACATTCCAACATTAAATGCTTCAAATATCTTAGGAGAAGTTACATTTCTAGTAAATGTCCTAACATAAAGGTTATGATCTTAAAAGATGGAGACTATAAGTCTACTAGTGATAAAAAGAACAAAGAATCCATAGTATCTTCTTGTAAAGAAAATAAAGAAAATGAACATCCATTTGATTGAGATGCCTTGATCATTAAAAGTTCTTGAATGTACAAGTAAAAGAAAAAGCAAAAAAGCAAAGAAAAAACTTATTCCATACTAATTGCAACATCAAAGGTAAAATGAGTAATATCATCATATATAATGGTTGTGCAAATATAGTTAGTATCATCTTGGTAAAGAAGTTGAATTTGTCTACTTTGCAATATTCCACTCCATATAAATTATAATGGTTGAATGATAATGGAAAGATAGAAGTAACCAAGCAATTGATGGTGTCCTTCTTCATTGGAAAATTCCATGATGAATTACTTTGTGATTTTATCCTTATACATACTTGCCATCCTTTACTAGGTAGGCCTTCATAATTTAATAAGAAAGTTATTTTTGACAATGTCCTCAATAAGTATCAATTTATGAAAGATGGGAGAAAAACCAATCTTAAACCTTTAATCCCACAATAAGTATATGAAGATCAAATAAGATTACAAAATGATAAAGTAGACAAAGAAAGAGGGAAAAAGAATATGAAAAAAATTTGAAAGTGATAAAAAGAAGGGAAGTAGGAGTGAAAAAAAGAAAAAGCTCAAAACAAGTGAATGAAAAAATAAGTGTGTATGTAAAAATAAGTGATATAAGGAGTGTAAACTTTGTATCTAGGCCTATGTTTGTGCTTTTGTATAAAGAAGCCTATTTTAACACTAATTATGAAAGCCTTATTTTACCAACAACTATAAAATCTATTTTGCAGGAATTCAAAGATGTATTGCTTAAGGAGACTCCAAAAGAGATATTGAGCATCAAATTGACTTCATTTCAGGAGCTTCTATTCAAACCATCCCATGTATACAACTAATCTGAAAGAGGCAAAAGAAGTTTAAAGGTGAGTGAAAGACTTTATGTTAAAGGGATACATAAAGAAAAGTATGTGCCTATTTGCAATACCAATCTTATTAGTACCCAAGAAGGATAGATCTTAGAGAGTGTGTGTTGATTGTTAGCTAATCTATAAAATTACTATAAAGTATAGACATTTTATTCTTAAATTTAATGATATGCTTATGAATTGTATAGGTCTTATTTCTTTTCACAAACTAATTTAAAATAAGGGTATTACTAAATAAAAATAAAACAAGGTGATGAATAGAAAACTACTTAAAACAAAACATGATTTATATGAGGGTTCATGATGCCCTTCAATTTATCTAATGCACTGAGTACTTTTATAAGATTGATGAACCATGTTTTACACCCTTTCATTGAAAAATTTATGGTTAATTATTTTAATGACATCCTTATATATAGCAAGAATATGGATAAGCATGTTTTACATTTAAAAGGTGTTTTACAAGTTTTGAAAGATGAAAAGTTAAATGCAAACATGGAAAAATGTTCATTTTCTTTCGATAAAATTGCATTCTTGGCTTATGTTGTTATTAGTAAGGGAATTGAAATTGATCAATAAAAAGCAAAAGTAATTAGGGAATAAAGTACCCATAAGTGTAAGTAAGGTGCAAATTTTTTATAGGTTGACTAGCTTTTATGGGAAGTTTGTAAAGGATTTTAGTACTATGGTTGCCCCTTCAATGAATCAGTAAAAAAAAAGTGTTAAGCTTTATTTGGGAGAAGAGTAAAAAAGTGCATGTCATTTGTTTAAAGATAGATTGTGTTTATCCTGTTTACCTACTCTTCCAAATTTTTTAAAACATTTAAGATTAAATGTGATGTTTCAAGTGTTAGTATTAGAGCTATTTTAATATAAGAAAAAAAGCCTATTGCTTTATTTAGTGAGAAGCAAAGTGAAGGGGCTTTTAACTACTCTATCTAGGATAAAAAAGCTTTATGCTTTGAAAAATTGGCAACACTATTTGTGGCCAAAGCAATTTGTGATTCACATGGATCATGAATCATTGAAATATTTGAAAAGCCAAGGAAAGTTAAATATGAGTCATGCAAATTAGATTAAATTTATTAAAACATTTCCATATGTTATACAATACAAGCAAAATAAAGATAATGTAATTAATGATGCATTATAAAGAAGGTATCTTTTTATCTCTACTTTGAATCTAAGTTGTTGGGTTTTAGACATATTAAAAATTTGTATAGGAATTATATTGATTTTGCCATTATTTTTTAAGAATGTGAAAAGAAATCCTTTGAGAAATTTTATAGGCATGATAGGTTCTTGTTTAGAGAGGACAAATTATGTTTGCTTAAATGATCTCTTAGGAAATTGCTTATAAGATAGGCCTATCATGAAGGTCTTATAAGGCATTTTAGAATTATGAAAAACTCTAGACATATTGAATGATCATTTCTTTTGGCCTAACATGAAGCAAGATGTAGAAAAATATTGTGCTAATTGTATCACATGCAAATAAGTTAAATCTAAAGTTTTACTATATGGTCTTTATACTCTACTTCTTATTCTTAATGAACCTTGAACTAATATTTCTATAAATTTTGTGTTAGGTTTACCAAGGACAAAGAGTGAAAAGGGTAATATGTTTGTTATTGTTAATAAGTTCTCAAAGATGGCTTATTGTATTCCTTATCTTAAGATAGATGATGTAATAAACAACAAATTCCTTTTTTAAGGAAGTTATAAGATTGTATGGAATGCCAAGGAGCATTGTATGGGATAGAAATGTCAAATTCTTGAGATACTTTTGGAAGGTCTTGTAGGCTAAATTGGGGACAAAGTTACACTTTTAAAAAAATTTTCATCCTCAAACTAATGGACAAACTAAGGTAGTAAATAAAACTATAAGCACCTTGTTATACTTCTTAATTTAAAAGAATTTAAAATGTTAGGAGGAATGCTTACCTTATGTTAATTTTACATACAATAAAAATGTTCATTCCATCACTAACTTTTTCCTTTTTGAAATTATTTATGACTTTAATCATTTAACTTCATTGGATTTAATGCTTTTGCCTATAGATGAGAGGTTAAATTTAGATGGGAAAAGGAAAGTAGATATAGTTCACAAGTTGTATGAGCAAGTTAAGTTGAATAGTGAGAAAAATACAAAATAATATGCCAAACAAGCTAATAAAGGGTGGAAAAAGGTTATCTTTGAACTAGAAGAAAGGGTATAGATTCATATGAGGAAGCAAAGATTTCTAGCTTAAAGAAAGAGCAAATTACATCCAAGAGGAAACAATTCCTTTCAAGCAATGGAAAAGATTAATGAAAATGTTTATAAATTAAATTTGTCGAATGAATATAATGTGAATGTGTCTTTTAATGTTGTTAATCCTTCTCCTTTCAATATAAGATTGGAAAATTCAAGGATGAATCCTTTCGAAGAAAAGGGAATAATGTGAATTCTAAAAGTGAAGAGCAGCTTCTATATTTACTAAAATGGTCTAATAATAACAGCTAAAACTAAGAAGATTAATAAAAGACTCTATGGGCTTATGGAGAGAGTTTGGATGCAAGAAAAAGTAAAGGAAGTAAGGTTGGATAAGCTTGGATGTTATGTATTTTAGCTTTAGCTAAATTTTTGTATATGTTTGAGTTTAGTACTCAAGTACCATGCTTCAATTTTAGCTATGTATAAAAACTCAGATATAGTACTCAAGTACTTGCAATACTTCAGCCTAATGCACACTTAAGTGTAATTTTTCCTTATTTCTTGTTATCTAAGATATTGTTAGGCCTTATATTAGTTTAACCAATTATTTGGCATTTTATTTTGGATAATTAATTTTTAATTAACTTTCTAAATTAGGCTTAATTAGATCAATTAGAACCTAATTAGTTTAATTGACTTTTTAACTTTAAGGACTTATTTGAGGAGGGTTATTCCTTATTATTATAACTTTTGGCATTTATGAATCTAAAAACGCTTTGAGAGATTTCCCTTCTAATGGTAGCAAGAAATTTAGACTTATTAAGACTAATTCAACTCTTGTGATGTTAAATTTCACTTATTAAGGGATTAATATCCTTTATGGCGTGATCTCTTTTTACTAATCACTTCTATTCTTCTTTTTTTTTTAAGTGTGGTATGATTGTCCTTCTTTTTTGGTTTGATTCTAAGATTTTAGATGATTCAACCTTAGGAATTCACATGAAAAACACTCACTACTACAATATTTTCCTTTAATGTCATTATATTGATGTCAGTTAAAGGAAAATTTGAAATATATAATGGCACGATAACATTGTTGAAAAAAAGTGCAACTTATAATATCAATTAAAATATTTTTTTAACATTATAAAGCCACAATTTTTAATAGGAGATGAAAAATGCATTCCTTGAAAAACTTATTATAATGGTTATCATTACAACTAACATCCATTATAACTTATGCGTTAGTTTAGATTTAGTAGACATTTAAAGTTATATGAATTGCCATTTAATTTGAAAAGTGTGATACATCACATCTATTGAGACAAAAAATTAGTGTCATGAAAGCTTTCTACACCAAATATTTAAGAATTAATATCAAAAGGAAGATGAAAAATTAGTTTAGAGATTTGAGATATAGTTAGCATGTCAACTTTTTGTATAGCCAATGTCGTAATAGCTTTTTATGTCAATTATTATAGAACTAATGTTGAAAGGAAGGGGAAGAATCAATTCAAAAAGTTAGGATATAATTAACACATTAGCTTTTTTATAAAATTGGCATTTAAAGTTATTTTAACCAATAATATTCAAAAATGAAATCACCTAAGACATTGGTTTTTTTATAAATAACAAACTTTTTTTTCTTTTTGCAAGACATTAGATGCTAATTTATGAAATAATTAACATCTCAAGCTATACGAATGTTGATATTTTTGCATTATAACTAAAGCCTTATTTTTTTCCTTATCATCACTTTCACTCTTCCTTTTATTTGTTTCCAAGTTTATTTTTTTTCTCCATCTAAATCCCTCTACAAAATATTATAGCTCAGTCTATCCTCTACATGTCATGAGTTACCAATACTTTTTCAATTAACATTGAACATTAAGCGAGTTCAAAATATAAAAAGTGTCTTTTTTGCTTTTATTTCTTAAATCTTCATATTACACCTTTGTTAAAATATAGTAATTTAGAAATTATTTTGTGAGAAGAATAATGGAAATCATCAATATGATCAGATAAACAAGCAATTTTGTGTATGGATTATGAAATAAAATAAAAGCTAGTATTTTAATAAACATAGAAATATATATTCTATGAAAAAAAAGATTAGAAAAATTATATAGAATTATAAAGAATAAAGTTTTAAGTTATTATAAGTGAATATGTGAATATAAAAGAGATTTAGGAATAAGTTTTCAAAAATGCCCTAAAGGACACTATCCCTTATTTTAAGACGATCAACTTCATCCCCCTTTCTTATTTTGCCAATCTATTAACCCTACCTTCCTTTCCTTCCACATCCTCCTCATCTCCTCATCAAATCAAACAAAGGAACTTCAATCTTCCTTTAATTCTTCATCTAATCAAGGTCAAAAAAATCTTTATTGCTAAGATTTTCTCCTTATCTTCTCTTTAGTTTAGTGAAAGTTGATGAGTTTGATTCTATTAAAAATTTGGAACCCTAAGTTAAAGAACAATTATTTTTTAGTTTGATTAGAGTTGAAAGACATCAAAACTAGTTTCTAAGTATTCTCTTCCATACAAGGTGAGTGGATACTCCATCCATTCTTGGAAGATTTGAGAAATTTGAGTTGAAATGTTCATTTTGAGTTTTTATGACTTTGTCATCATGAATGTTTGAATTTTTTTATTGAGTGCTAAAATTAGAATGATTGGATAATGTGAATAACATTAATGGCATGTGGTTGATACCTATTTATAAGCTCATGATGATTGGTTGCTTAATTATGGCATTAAATAAAAATTTTGTGGTGAATAAATGGTTAAAAATTTTAAATTTTGCAAATTTCTTAGGTAATAGTTAACTATATAGTAAACTATGCCCTAGAAAAATGCATTCCAAAAAGGTATAGTCAACTATATAGTCAACAATCTAATTTTGAGTAACTCTTTTGAGGTGATAATTAACTATATAATTGACTATAGGTCTCTAGAATGCTCTCTAGAGCTTAATAGTCTACTATATAGTCAATTATTATATTCTAAGTTTGCCTATAAACCATATTATTCAATTATGTAGTTGATTATGGTCCCTAATTTTACTTTTGGGCTCCTATAAATAATCAAGTATATAGTTAATTATACCTAATTCTTTTTAAAAAAATCATGACATATAAAGGTCCTTCATAGGATGTATGATTTTGAAACACTATTATATGATTAAGTATGATATGACACACATTGTGAACAAATTGTATTGTTAATTATAAAGTAAAATGTGATGTGTGGCCATCTATAGAGGTATAGTATGTATTGTATCATTAATTTGATGAATGTAGCTTATGGCCTATTATGAGAAATGAAAGCCATAAGAAAATTATGAATTAAGAAATGTAAAAGGGGCCATGTGAACACAGGATGATTAGTCCATGTATTAGGTGGGAAGGATATAAAGGTGAGCCTAGAGGGATAAGGACGGATAGATGGGAAGGGTATAAGGTTAATTTTGGAGTTACAAGTATTAGCCTTGGCAACCTACACCTAAGAGGAGGGTAAATTGGGTGTTTTTAAAAATTTTCTTGTTTTTGCAATTCTTTTTGGAAACCTTTTGATTTTGGGAAGCTATAAGAATAATCTTAATTTAAATACTTCCAAGAAATCTTTATGGATATGTTTGTTGCACTTAAGATATGACAATTCAAAAAGCTAGTACAAATTTACTTATTCCAATATGCATAAACAAATAATCAAGAAATCAATCCAAGATAATTTAATAAAGAAGTTTGCATAGAATGTATAACCATTCAATTCACTTGTGCAAAGTAACACATTCAATTATGCATAGATAAGAAACAAGAAGTCAATGCATAAATGAATTTCTCTTTCAACCATTTAATCATTTAAAGATCAAGATCAATATTGATGTATAATGTATTCAACAATTAACAACAACAAGAATAAAGCATACAACACTATATCTCAACAAATAGCAATAGCAAAATGGAGATGAATTTCTCTTTTAATCATTCAAATATCTAAGCTACAACATGAACATTACAACACAAATATGTCTAGCAAATAGCAATAGCAAAACAGAGTGTTCACAGTAGAAAAATAGAACAAAAACTAGCAAAACAAAGCTATGTTGCAAAAACAATAAAGATATAGGGTGAAGAGAACAAACACAAGGATTTATAATGGTTCCTCCCTTGGATATCTGCACCAAGGTGTACATCCACTCTCCAAGCTTATGTTAATCCACTATCCCTTCAAGTTTCAATGGCACTTGAAGAAACCTTACAATCCTTGCTCTTCTTTGAGCAAAAACTCTCTTACAAGGGATACCTCACCCTCTCTAAGTTTTTCCAAGGAATACCTCACCTTTTACAATTAGGAAATGGTAAAAGAAGAATAACAACTTAAACAAACTCTATTATAGAGTAGATGAAACAAATGAAGCTCTATAATAGAAGAATTTCACAAATTAAAGCTCAAATCATGATTTGGATGAAGAAGGATGTAAAATGATGTTTTCAATTGATGTTCAGGCTCTCTCTCTCTATTGTATTTCATGTTTCTTAGCTTATATATGAAGCCCATGGAGTAGTATAGCCATTTGAGGTTGTTAAGAATGAAAACTAGCCATTATTAGCACACTAGAACAGCTAGAATCGAATCCTAAATCAATTTAGGACATCCAGAGTGCTCTCTGGATGTCTAGAATCGATTCTAGAATCAATTCACCTAGACATAAATGCATACTCAAATTTAAAAGGTCATAACTTCTTCATTTTAAGTTTGTTTTAAGCAAATAACCTATTGTTAGAAAGCTAATTGAGTTTACTTTCAAATAGGACTAGTTTCATGCTCATATATAATTTTATTTTGTATATATGTTTCAAAAAATGAGCATAGGTCAGAAATAGTGAATATATGAAAATTTGATTTTAAGACTCAATTTGTAAAATTCATAACTCTTTCATATATTAGTAATTTTAAGCAAATAACCAGTCTATGGAAAGCCTTTTGAGTCTATTTTCACATAAAAATAATTTCATGCTCATATAATTTTTATTTTTCAAGATATGATCAAAATAATGAGCATATGTTAGAAATGGCTAGCCTATAGAAAGCTAGTTTTTAAACTCAATTTGAAGAGATCATAACTCTTTTATATATCCATGAAAAGCTCTTTGAGTCTATTTTCATATGGAAAAATTTTGACAATAAAATCATGAGTATTTTATGAGATATCATTAAGAGAATGACCAAAGGTCAAAACTAAAAACATCAAAAACCCATATCTCATTTGTTTTTAAAATGACCCCATAGGCTATTTTGTTAAAATATGATTATAGGGTATCTTTTAAAACATTTTGATCAAGTTGAGATTATGAAAATATATTTAAGCTCTATATCATGAAATACTTTATTTTACAAGAAAGTCTAAGCCTAAAGTGAAAAGACTATACCAATGAAGTCCTTGACCTTTTTCTTGTTGCTTCCAAGCTTTTAAACACTTTAGTCTTCTCAATCTTCAATACTTGGATCACATCTCCTTTCTTGTCTTTCTTCTTTGTTCTAAAGTTGAGCACAATATGATCTTCCATTTGCTTTCTTCAATGCTCGCTCATCTTTATCTTGGACTTTCCTATTTACAAGTTCATAAACTTTGTAAACAATATAGTTAGTCCAATCTAATATATCAAGATATTGACATGCAATATTCATGTATATAACAAACTAGCACAAGAGCATGTATAATCATTATATCATGTATCTTGACTAATCATATACTTAGTGATGCTTGTATAAAATATCATTCTTTTAGCATATTATCGAGCATTGATATTTCAACCATAGTATAACATGTCTATTGAAGATTTTATAGCACTTTAATATAAAGACATGCAATGCTATTATGACATTCATTTGTCATCATGCATATATAACAACAAGTATAATCATTATATCATATATATGCATCAACTATAACATAATATGTCTATTAAAGCTTATAAAATATATCAATTTAGCACAAGACATACAATGTTATTGCAACACTTATTTGTTATCATAAAAAATCATCATATGAAGCCTTAAGGCTAATAACAAGGTGGATGTATATGTTCTACCATTAATTATCATGAATATAATCTAATTGTCTATTGGTTATTCCTATTTGATCTAATTGTGGTGAAATAATTATGTATGATTATGTGTTAAGTTTCATAAGAAGATATCTAATGGATAAGTTATTGTATTGTATCATTTGTTTAAACAATGTATCACTTATTAAGTCTCAGACTCACCCCTTTATAATTTATTTTACAAATTCTCAGTCGAGCTTCCATCACTATCTTCTTATAGTTAGATTATCCAGAAGCTCATTGGTTTGGTTATTTAGTAGCACTAAATACTTGTATATAGATTGCCTTTTTGACCTTATTCTATATATAGGTTTTGGTAGAGGATTTAAATGTTGAATTCCCTTTTTGGATTAATTAGAGTGGCTTATCCTTACTATGATAAAGTTATATATGACTTTAACTTTTTTATATTTTGTAAAACCTTGTTAATGAATGAAATACATCCTTTTGATCTAATGTTGCCTTCCTCCTACTCTTTCTTTAATGAATTATTCAAAATTGTGTTATGTATGTAAGATCAGGCTAGTGGAAATCAAATAGTAAGTTTCATGCTAATCACAATTGAATTAGGGTTATGACACTTCATCTCTTTCATTTCTTTCATTTTTTATGTAAGTTTATTAAGATATTTTTAAGAGATCTATATTGGTGAGCTATTATTACTCCTTCAACTAGCATTAAGCATGAAAGGAGATCAAAACATAAGAAGTATTTTTCTTGATTCTATTTCTCAAAACTTTATCTTTTTCATTTCTTTTGATTCTTTGCATCAGTTTTTTAAGTAATTTTTATTTGTGCTATTTTTGTATTTTTGAGGTTATATTTGAGTTTCAAATACTTTTTATGTATTTGATAAAATGTTATAAGGAAATTTAAAGTTGGCTAAAAAAATGGTAATAAATAGAGAGAAAGTGAAAAAAAAAAGACTATGAAAATGATCATTTTTTGTGATTTTGGAAAAGGCAAAATGCCTTTGGCATTTGTAGATGGATAAATTTAAAAAATTAATATGAAATTGATATAAACTTTACTTTTGAATGGACAATTAAGCTCGAGATTATGACATTTCAAAGTTTTTAACTTGAAAAATATATTTTTTGGTGGGATGCTAAATTTATTCAAATTTTTTTATAAATATTTTAGTAGGAAAGCAAAAAATATGATACTAAAAAAATATTATATAAATATATCATGCTAATCTTTTACTCAAAACTAATGTGAAATGTAAAAAATTAATATATACATATATATTAATAGAATAAACATCAATTTTTTAGCAAAAAAATGTTGACATGATAAGTCTTTGTCACATTAGTTATATAATTGAAGTGGAATGTTTTAACATACAATAATGCTTATATATATGTCAGGTAATAACCAATATCAAATGTGTTAAATAAGAGGTATTAAAAGCTAATTCTATAGAAGTGATATCATATTTTTTTAAGAATTGACGCCTAAAGTTTCTTCATTTTATCCAAAAATTTCATTGCTCTAATATATACATAAGTGTTCCTTTTTAACCAACATGTATTAAGTGATGCACAATTGTATTTCTATAGTAGTAAAGGCTTCATCCTGGTTTTGAGTAGGGGTCGCAATGCGTGTGATTTAGGTTGACCCATTTATTAATTATGTTAAAATGGGTCACTCATAGGTCACTCGTTTAAGTTATTTAATAATTTTAATTAATAAAATATATACTATAAAATTACTTATTAAATTTAATTACTTATTATTTTTTATAAAAATATTTTTAATTATTAATAAAATATTATTTTAAATTATTATTTTATTAAATTATTAATTTTATATCTTTATTATATATATCTATTTATGATTAAAATATTATTTATTTCTTAAATAAAATTATTAAAAATTTAATAAAAAAATTCTTAAATGGATTAGCATGTCAATTCGAATTTAAATAAATGTATCGGGTTATCGTGTCATATCAGAAATTATCACCTCTAGTTTTGAGGTTATTACAATAACAACAATAAATTATTGAACCTCCATCCTTTTCTTTTGATTTGTCTATAATTTTAAGTATTAAAACTCACTTGTATTTTCAACTATTAGAACTTTATCCACTTAAAACTATTTTTTATTCAAAATTTAACAAATGATAGATGGGAAACACGCAATAACACTCATTTTCAAAACTAATCTACTTCAAAGAAAAAATCCCTAACCTCCACTAGAAAATTATTAAAGCAATTTCTTTTTAAATTACCGAAGAGTTGTCGTGCCTGAAATTTTCGTTCTTTGTGCTCGTTCATTGCTCTAATGTTCAACTGACTTTTTTGTTTCTCTATCTTTAATCTTTTGGATTCCTTCCTCCTAATTGAAATGGATTCAAGCATTTTATTCTATTCCTTAAACGATCTCAAGTATATGAACGCAAAATTACTTCGATAAAGGGTTAGAATTTTTTCTTACAAAATTAGTTTTCAAATTGGAAATGACATTCTCAAGCATACATTGCAAAATTACTTCCATGAAGGGGTTAGTTTTTATCATGTAAATTTTTTTTCAAATTGAATTTTAAATTAATTTTAATTTTTCAAAAATTTGGGACAAAGGGGATATATGCTTTACACATATAAACGTTATTAAAATTTATGCCATGAATAAAATGTAAATGAATAAATTTTAACATTTAAAATTATATATAAATAAATGAAGTGAAAAGCAACAAAATCACTTGCAATTAAAATATAGGTTACACTAAATGATTTGGATAAGATGATGCTCGGAACACGTAGGACGTGTCGAAGGAAACCGCTTATCGAATTTAGTTGCGAGAAAATTAGCCCCTTCCATCAATAAAAAATCTCAGATATTTTAGCTCAAGCTTAAGCCAGAAGCCAGAAGAGGAGTGGAGAGTGTTTATATATATATATATATATATATATTACTTGTAATTTTTTTTTTCTTTTTGATGTAGATCTCGGTCCCCTTGATTTACTAAAAATAATTTTTTATAATAATAAAAATAACTTTAGCATACACATACAAATTTTTAAAAAAATCCCTGAGGTGGACATATGCAGCAATTAAATTTTTATTTAAAAGATGATGACAATCAAATCAAGTGACGCAACCATCGAAAGCGGCTAGAGAATGAAACCGAGTAACTTATAATTTATACTTGAATGACTTTAGCATTGGAATCGATGCGAATAACATGCAAGCCAGTTGGGGGAATCATAGGTATTTCTTCCTTTTTTTTATTAAGTTCTTTTTCCTTTTTTTGGTGATTTTTTTCTTCCTTTTAATATGGGTGATATATTCTTTGGTATTTAATTCTTTGAACGCATTATTTTATGCTATTTATCTTTAATTACGTGAAAATTTAGGGGGAAATGAAGTTTATTTGCGGGTTTTATTTTAAAAAAAAATATGACATGTTTCTCCTTTTAAAATTGAAACAGAATATATTTGAAGAATGCCGAGAGATCTTTTATGTAATGACATATTTGTACTGAAATTTGACACAGAATATATTTGAAGAATGCCGAGAGATCTTTTATGTTATGACATATTTGTACAAGAGACTTAAATTTCATAATATATTTGAAAAATATAAAATTAAATTTAAAAAAATAAAATTTATTAATTAATTGCTACACTTCTCCCACGTAATTGTGCTTTAAGAATAAGTGAAAAAAATGGACTATTATTATTGCTGCTGCTGCTACTGATGTGGGTTGAAACCAATGCGTAGTGGTATGGAGCTGGTGATATCGTTTAAATTTTATAATCAGAATAATTAATTTTTTATTTTTATTTTTCATATAATTATCTACTTTTTTATTCATTTATAATATTAAAATAAATTGTTAAATTCCACCTTAATAGTGTTATATATATATATATATATATATATATATATATATATATATATATATATATATATATATATATATATATATATATTTCTTTTTATTACTATTAATTTTAATACTACGAATGAATAAAGTCATAAATAATTATAATAAAAATTAAAAATAATGATATACTAAGAATATTAATTATGAAAATTAAAAATATAATAATTAATATTTTTATAAATAATTAATTAATTATTATAGCCCAAGTTTAATGTACTCTGATGGAAGGGAGAGCAAATCTACCTTACTAGCGAAATTTTTAAATAAAATTATAAATTTTATATGAATAATTATACACCATATAATTTATATCACATAAAAAAATTATAAATTTTTTTATAAAATTCATATAAAATCGTCGAGCAAATTCGCCGGTGCAGACTTAGAAGTCCATCCCATTATTGTGTTTTGCCATATGAAAAGTTTTAGCATCTGTCCATTGAAACAGAGAATTATTTGGTGTAACAGACCTCAGAGGCACTGCCTTTCATGCCTACCAAGGTTTCAAAAATTATAGATTTTTCTTATAATTTTTATTTTTTTAAAGAAAATTCATACCTAGTCCCTAAAAATTAAATTGAGTTTTTTTTAAAAAAAATTTAATTAATCATACTTTAAACCCACTTATTTTTCTCCAATTTTTCCTAAGTTAATTTTATGTTTAAAATAAGTCGATTAAGAGAATTGATTCTAAATAATTAAAGCAAAACTGGGGATAGTACTAGAATACATTTTCCGTTAATATTTGCCCTCGATTTCAATTTATGTTTGTATGCGGCACAGATGTAAATTTAATTTATTATTAATAAATTAATTTTTATAAAAATTGTTAAAATTTTTATTATTCACAAAATATATACAAATTTTTAATTTTTTAATAATATATTCTTTTTTATTTATTAATTGTACCAAATATTTTATACTAATAATAAATTAAATTTAAGTTTGGAATGATTTAATGTACATTTACATTAGATGTGCAAACAATAAGCAGATTACCAAATAACCTTATATTCGGGAGAAAAATTATTAATTCAAAACCCATCAGGCCATCGGTATATCAAGATTGAACTCTTCTAAAGTGTAAAATACACTTTAGAGGGTAAAGTGTCCAATCTCACCATTAATTTTGACTCATTATTTTATAAATAATAATAAATAAAAAAATTAATAGTGGGATTGGGCACTTCGCCCTCTAAAGTGCAAAATGCACTTTAGAGGAGCCCAATCCCGGTATATCAATTGGTTGGGCGTCGTTGAACGTTAATTATTAGATAATTGATCAGCTTATATTAGGAAATGGTAATAAATACATTTTTTTATTTTCTAAATGATTGATAAAAAAAAAAAGAAAAAATCTCTAAAACATGGATATAGATATATATTAGGGTTGCGGTCATATTACAATTAAGAAAATTGCTGGGAAAAAAGGACAATCAGTGTGTAATAAAATGGAAGTGAAAGACGTCAAAACCTTGATATTGCAATTGCAACAGCTGTTATGTTCTATAATTTAAGAGGTTGATTGGTTGGTAAAAGGTTACATAGAAAGTGAATTTTTTTTATTCTTTGGAAGTAGGAGATAGGTGAAATATTTAGTTAGCTAGTTAATAATGACTTCCCTTCGTTTGGCATGTAATTTTTCTAGAATTTATTTTATTTCATTTCAATTGAAATGATTTCAATTTATTTATAAATGAATTCTATTGTTTGGATATTTTATCAAAAATAATTATTTCAATTTATTTATAAATTAATTATTTTATTTAAAATGTATTAAAAAATATATGAAATTTAATTAAAAAGTAGATTTTGATGGTATTATAATAAATATAATGTTAGAAAGAGGATAAAAGTTTTATATAAAATATTTTTTTTGGCCAAATGAAATGAATTCTAATGAAATCCTGTTAGTGTATATGCCCTAAAATCAATCATATTGGTTATTGTAATTTTGAATCATGTTATTTCAATGGCAATTCCAATTATTATATTTATATATATTGTCTGTGTAATATATTCAATTATAATAATAACCTTAGAATAATTGTATTCTTAAATGTCCCTAGTCATATATCATTATGGATTACGTTGCTTTGATATGTTAAGACTAGCATGTGTGAAGACTTATATGAGATATTAATTTACACATGAATACAAGTTAGAGAACTTATATACTGGACTGACCCATATTAAGAACACTACATGGATCGTTATATGAGTGTCATAAGTGGTTCTTAGTGATTATTATTAATATGGTCCTTTGACCTGAGATCACCAAGGTTCCCTACATGTGAGTTTCATATTTTGATACTATTCTATGTCACTGATGGTTAAGTGAATGCAAGGGTAGATATTGGATATGTCACATATCATGCGGAGGGGTTTGTGTGATCAAGATGGGATTTGTCCCTCCTATATAACAAGAGTAACATCTATGGGCCCCTTGATTAAGTAAAGCTGAGAAAATGCATGGCCATGCTCAGATGAATTGACATGAGATGTCGATTACATTTGTTTCAGTCAGCTTACTTAGGAGTCAAGAAACCTTAAGATTGGGCTATACGGGAATGACACGGTCCATGTCTCATGCTCAATCTAGATGTATAGGACAAAAGGACATAAGTGATGATGACGTGTAAAGGTTTAATCAAATCACTGACTTTCACATTACTTGGGTAACAATGATGTGTTGCTAGACACCAATCATTGTTTATGATCATTAATATGATTAATGATCATTGCCAATGTAATGAGAGCCTGTAGGGTCGCACACTTAGAGCCTAGTGAATTTGGAATTAATGGACCAAATTGTTTGGGCTTAATATTTGGGAATTCATGTTATAATTATAAGGCCCAATAGTAAGCCTATAATTATACATGGAATAAAGCCCAAATAGGTTAGGTTTTTTTATGTACCTATTTAAATAGGCTTATTGGGTAATAATAGGATTACTATTATTATTCACGCACCCCAAGCAAAAGCATAGAAAACCTTAGCACCTCTCCTTGACCAAAATCCCTGAAGAGGCGTAGCTAACACTACGAGGTGTAAGGAGATCAATTCCAACCGGTGTGTGTAGCGGACATTCATCGGTGATTCACGGGTTCGTGTGGATACCACAGAGGTGCAGCCACATAAACGTTGTACTGGTGATCTGATTTACTGATTTCCATTCCGGTTCGTGATTTGGAAGCAGATCGAACTTACTGTAGCGGTCAGAAGATTTTTTGCCGAAAGGTATAAACCCTAATCCCTAATCTATGGCGTTCTAAATTCGCATAGATCCTTGGTGGAAATCGTGCAAAATTTTTATTCCGCAGTGCATGTATGATGCACGATTTCCAGCAAATCCTTACTAAATTGAATGGATTTCATAATAGTATAAATATAATTAAAATAAGAATTGTAAATGAAATGAAATGAAATCCTTTTATATTTAAAGTCAAACATCATTTTTTAAAAGAATTCATTTGAAAATGAAATGAAATCTTATTTTTGATGTTGCCAAACAAGGGGTAAAATAAAAGAAATAAATTTTTTTAAAAAATTAAGTAGTATTTCATGTGAAATAGAGAAAGTTTGTCTACCTCATAAAAAAGAATTTTCTATAGGAATTTCTAATTTTCATAATCAATTAGATAATTTTAAGTATTTTATGCAAAGTTCATAAGAAAATTTATTTCTTAAAAAATTTAATTTTCTACTAAGATTTACTTTTTATGTAAACTGACTCCTAGAAGTGTTGCATAAAATAACAAATATGAAAATCATATTTTATCCATTTGTAGTTTTGCTCTATTTTACTTAAAAGTGAGTTTTTTTATTAAATTTTAGACAAAAAATAATTCATATGAATAAAGTGTTAATAATTGAAAGTGCATGTGAGTAAGTAAATTGTAACTCATAAAATTACAAGTGAGTTTAGTGAAAAAGGGTGAAATTATATGTAAGTAAAATGTGATTCTTCTTATGAAATAATTAAAAAGGACAGGATGAGTATAATATAATTCTAGCAATATTGCGTAAAAATTTTGTACCCATTTATATTAAACGAAAAATAGCCGATCTTTTCGGATAACAACTTCTTCTTCTAAAGATGTAGTGATATAGTTAATATAAGATATAATGAACAATTTAATAGATTTGCCTTCGAGACATAGCATGGGCAAAATACACCGATGCTAAGGGTTCATTTATTTCATCAAAAAAATAAACTATTATGGAATGATGCTGAGGATTTATTCATTTCAGCAGAAAAATAAATTATTCTGGAAATTGTTTCTCTAAAAAGATGAATTTCAAGAAAATGAATTAATTTTTTATTGTTTAGCAATGTAATCAAGAAAAATACTTTCTCAAGTTTGATCCATAAACAAATTTTTTATTGAAAAATAACGTTATATAATATATATGTATATATAGACAAATTTTATCTTTAAGCTTAAGTCATACAATTATCATTTTATTATTACAATATTATTGAGATTGGGATCAACAAATTCTTAATAGTAAAAATAAAAAATTAAATATATTTTTATTAAAAATATAATCCAAAGTAAAGTATTTAAATATTTCCTTTTCATTTTTATCATTTCTTTATTAAATTAATTCAAATTCATCTAATATTATTCAAAATTAATAGATCTACTTATTAACCCTTATAATTGTCTAAATATTTCCTCAATAAATTTTTTTAATACTTTTGTAGTATGGAAGGAGAGTTAAGAGAGAGAGAGAGAGAAAAAATGAATGAGTGACAGAGGATGGAATAAACAAAAATAGCAAATAGAGAAGGAGAGAGATAAAAGAAGGGAAAGACAAAAGAAAGGAAGGAAGATACAAGAATGAGAAGAGGCAGAGCGGTAGAAAAAGAAAGATGGGAAAGAGAATGGAGAGAAGAAAAGAAAGTAAAGAGGAATTGTGAGATTATATAATTAAAGGTGATTTAGAAAATCAATTTTCTTTATGTTACATTTAGTTGGACTATTTGTAAAATTTGATGAATTTAAAATGCTACCACTTCAAATATCTTCATTTCAATTTCTTTCATTTAAAAAATAACTTGTTTGTGTACTACTTACTTGCATTGAAGGATATCTAAACATTTATTTTCAAAAATTAATAAATAGTTAAACTAACATTAATGTAATACCTGATCAAAACTCAATAAACAGGAATAGATAGAACTAAGTTAGAAAGCCTCTATTAGTAAATAATAAGTAGAAATATATATATTGTAAGTGGAGTTTTTTATAAGTTTTAGTAAAAAAAATCTACAAGGAGTTATTTGAGGAAAAAATCTTAGAAAATTAGGAGTGTTCAAGACCTAATGTTGATGAAGCTTAGGAGTAATTTAAGATTTTGACTCAAGCGCATAGGAGTAACTTAATGTTTTTACTTAAGAGCATTCTTAAATGACTTGAGATGGCAAAGATGCAATTTTAGACACATCCATAGTGGCATGAATAGTCATTAAATACATGCATCGCAACATAACAAGATTGATTATAACTGATTTGCTAAAAGTAATAAAATATAGGGTGACAAACTAGGTTGTACCTTAGTGATCCATTGATATATTCTTTCCTAATGATTTACTAACCACGATTACATAATTGTTTTAATTTTTTATGCACTAAAAACAAAAAGAATGAATGTAAACAAAAGTAAATAGAAAATGCAGATAGAATGCACATAAAATATAGATAAATTCAAATAGTATGCAAAACATAGAACAAAATTAACACAAAATCAAAATTAAGGGGGTTTGATACAAAATTAAAATAAATACACTAAACAAAGTAAAATACAATAGCAAGATAGAAATAAAGAAAATCAATATAGTAAAGTAGTTAATCCAAATATTTGAAAGCTTTTAGTGTAGATTAATTATAGATCATAAGGTGTTTAACTATTCTAATTAATTTTTCAACCTTGAGTTATTCATAATCCTATAATAATTCATAAACTCTATGCTAGATGATAATTTAGAATAATTAATTAAGATTAGAAAAATTAAGCAACCATTATAATTCATATAAACTTATATCAAAAATGATTTGAAAACAAAATTCAGCTGAATTGGGGGATGAAACCAAAAACATCTGATTTAATTTCTTAACCTTCTATCCCTACATGAAAAACCATGATTAACTAATTACAATTTAATATGAAAATAGATAGAGATAAAAAAATTCCAAGGTTGAATACTAATTATACCAAATCAACATTCAACACATGCAATTTCAAGTAATTAGCACAAAGAATAAAGGAGAAAGGAAAATTAATTAGAAGAAGTCAACATTACAAATTAAGATTTCATAATCCAATAAATAAGAACTTCAAAATTCTTGAATCAACTAGAATTTTAACTAGAATTTTAACCTTCCATGACTAAAGAACAAGATACTTGAAAGAGAGAAAAAACCATTTTGAATTGTGTAATGTGTAAAAGTGTTTTTCCTTTTGGAGGCATAAAACTTTATATCTGACTTACCAACCTTTAAGTTCTATTGGACCAAAATCATATGCCTTTTAGTATTACAAAAATAAGGCTTTGCTAATTCTAGAAACCTAGAACCTATTTTACAAATGAATGTACTAAAAGAGTTATAACAGTAAAATTTCTTAAATCTAATTTTCACCCAATCTAAGACCTCTAAAGATACATAGTTTTGGTAAATCACAAATATAAAAGTTGTAAAGCTGAGTATTAGAAAGCTTTAGGTGTTGCTTTTATATTAATTAAACTTTTAAAGCTTTAGATATGGTCCAAAAATTGAAGCTCACTTAGCTGGGACAAAAATAAGGTTTCAAATTCTTAAATAAATAAGACTTTTTAAAAGTCCAAATTGAGCTTTGACCAAAATATAAAAGTTGTAAAAATTTCTTTAAGCCTTCCAATAATATAAAGATCATTCCAATCCAAAATCTAAAACTTAAGATATAGCCAAAAATCTAAAATAGTGTAAAAATTCAACATTGACCAAATAATTTTAAATTATTATAAAATCAACCCTAAATTATAAAATAAGATCAATTCTATGAAATTAAGTATATGTAACACACTAAGAGGCATAAAATAGGAGAAAATAATATATAGTAAATTTTTTTCACATCAATCACTACAAAGGAGGGAGAAAAATTGGCTTAGTTCAAGGACTTCAGAATAATTACAAAAAAGATTTTATAATTAGTGATTAATTGGGAAAAAGATAATGTGGAAAAAATATATATAATATTTTAGTAAAATTCTTTATTAGCAAGCAAAGGAATATTCTAAGTAATTTAAAATAAGATTATGATAAGTATATACGATCATGAAATAAGCTTAGGAAATAATATGCTAAGTATAATGCTTTAATAAGAGTATTCCTTGAATAAAGTTATTTAAGATAAGTTTATAGGCAACCAAGGGAATTGAAATGCAATTAGATCATCCTAAAGAGAACTAAACCAAGCACCTTGTGGTTGGAAGGGAACTAGGATGGTGTAGTCTTATTACTTGGAGATGATGTCATCTTACTTGGGCATCACACTTTCTAACACTATAAATAGAGGAGTTTAAAACAATTTTCCTTACACTAAAAAGAAAAGCATGACTAAAGAGAAAGAGGAAAAGGAAATAGTGATTTGTTGGCAATTCTTGCAAGTTCATATTGAGTTTCCATTAGCCTTTTTAGCATTATTGAAGTTTAGTTAAAGTTAAAAGTATTCTTGATCATCTAGTGAAAGTATAAGCTTATAACTTCCATAGATTTATCTTCTTTTCATGATTCTTTTCTTTAGATTCTTCACTAACTTTATGTGATTTTGGGTACTACACTTTGGATTTTAAGTGAAAGAATCAAGCATTACAAGCATCCTTGATTGAATAGAGATCCACACTTCTTTTTCTTAGTTTTCTTTCTTAATGATGCTTATACATGAGATGTATATGTAATTGTTATTGTGTTGATGATACCATGAAACTCATGGTGAGTTATTCATAAGCAAGTTTTCTTGAAGTCTAAGAAATGGTTTTGAGAAAATTTTTTGGAGGAAGGTGTTTCCAAAATTATTCTTTATAAGTTCGAAACCATAATTTTTACTTGAAAATGAAAGAAAATTTCAATGAGCGAGCATTTAGAAGCTCACAGTTTTTAGCGTAGAAATGGCAAAAATTAGTGTGACATGATATTTCAAGATAAATTTGAGATGATAGAAAACATGAAAATTAAGTCTGAAGAAAGAATATAAGCAAGCATACTACTTCCATTGTTTGCTTGTTGTTTAGTCGAAAAGAAAATTCAATTTGTAAGAAAAACTTACTACACTATATTACAAACTAATTAAATAATGACATTAAAAACTTTTACTCTAAGTTTGTAGAAAGAATATATATGATTAAAAATCACTTTCGAAAGTTTATGGAATTATGCTAAAAAGCAAGTTTTGAATTAATAGTTTCAAGTAGTAAGTAGATTTCTTACAAATGGTTTTTACTAATAAAATATTTTGGAAATTTGTAATATTCATTTTATGGCTAAAGATCAATGAAAAATTATGTTTAAAGTGTTCAAAACATGGCTGGAATTTTTTGGGATTTTTAACAAAAAGTTTCATTTAAACTTGGTTTTTCATGAAAATATGGCACTTTTTTATATAGTTTATTACTTGTTTAAAGTGGTAAGTAGTGTAATATGTTTTGAGCATGAAAAAGGCTTGAAATTTTCATTTAAAACCTTATTTTCAAGTCTATAAAATTTCAAAAAATTTAAAGAAAAGATGACATTTTAATTGGAATTCACAAATGCAAGGTGTTTATTAAAAACTAGTAAGGGTTAGTGCTTATTTCTTTTAACTAATTGGCACTAGTGGAGGATAGTTTTGACTAGTTTTTAATACTATTAGATAGAACTTAAATGTTCTTGAATTAGTAAAGAAAAATATCTTCCTTCCTTATCAAATTGATATATAAAGCATAGATATAAAATAGTTTAAAGTTGTGGAACTTAGAAAGTCTAAGCTAATTATCTCTAATTTATTGTAAAAAAAACCATGTGATATATCAATCTTAAATTTATATTTTGTGGATTAGATATAATCACATGAAAACACTAGCTTAAATATATATTTGATCAATAATAAGAATTCTATGAAAAAATTGGGCATTGCTCCATTAGTTTCATAACGAAATCATAAGATTAGTATATGAATGTTGAAATGAATTGTTCTAAAAATATTAAATGTACTACCGTGTTTGCATGTGAGAATATCTATGAATAAAGTTCCATATTAATGAGCTCTTAAAAATGACATAGTAACACTCTAATCAAAGCACTAGGAATGCTTATGGTTATTAAAAATATGATAATGTAAATTGTGAATTCCTCTTACTAGAATATTTTTATACTCTTATTATGGCTTTAGATGTCATTATGACCCTACTCTATTATTTATGAAATGGGCTAGCGAAAAGCCGATGACGAATTGGCTTTATGCCATATGTGAAATTAAGGCCATATGCTAACCATGGGCTTAAATGTTGAATATGACACTATTGGCTTGAAAGGCATAAATGTGATGTCTGACATGTTTATATGATATGAGACTTTGTAGATGTTTTGGGGATTGGCTTGGTGCCTTGACTTTTGAGTCATGCAAAAAGTCGAGTAGGATAAAGTTAACTTTAAAGGGATAAGGTTGTGATACGTAGGGGATAAGGTTGGCTCAGATTAACAAGGAGAAAAGTTTATGTCTCCATGCCATTATAATTGTTTAATGCCATAGTTAATGTTCATAATTGAATTATTTTCTATACATATGTGGGAATATCTAATAGCCTCTAATAAGGTGAAAATTTAATATATATATATATATATATATATATATATATATATATATATATATATATATATATATATATATATATATATATATATATATCTTGTATATGATTATTATCTGAATTAAAACTTATTAGAAAATTATGTAACAGCTATTTCACTGAGTACTTTTATAACTCACATTATTTATGGATATATTTCACAAATATTATACTTGTTGCTATCCATTATGTTTATATATGTTTAGTGGAGTGTGCATTACCCACATCATGGTATGTGTCGACAACAGTTCCATTTTATACTTCCAATCCATGTTGATGGCAATGCATTAAAACACGCCCAATTGCAAGTAGTGTGGCTTCATCCATTGTTAGTGGACCCTAAGCCACACATTATTGAGGGAGATTTTTAGTAGACCTTTGTATTCTCTATTTCTAATATTCCTATCTATGACGAAGAAGTAGTCAATGTGCCCTCATATACCAATGATATACCTTTAGATCTTATAGTACTCATTCCTTATCTACCCAACACACCTCTAGAGTTACCTATTACTTTGACTACACCATTAACTTTGCACTTATTTCTTTAGTATTGGCACCACTTGCGACACTAGTATTGCAATTTCCTATAGTTATTATACTAACATTATATGTGGTACACTCTTCACCACATGTTGCACGCCTAAGTATGTTACTAAGTATGTTCCATTTGCCACTAATGAGAGCCATGAGTTAAATGTGAGTTTCTATTCTCATGCATTAGTGAACAATTAGGTTGATAGCTGTCACTTTGTTCCTTTTTTTTTCTTTTGGTTTGTAAATATCGCATATATTTGTAATGACTTACTGCTACATCATCACAACTATTTTGATATAAGGGTATGGTTAAACTTTAATGCCTTATTTGTATTAAAGATGCATGTATTTTTATATATTATACATTACTATATGTCTCATGTGTTTCCTTTCATGTATGTTTTATTTAAAGGTTGTACAAAACAATGACAAAAGATATCCTGGTAATTTTCAAGAAAACACAAGAAAAGGAATTTTCCCAAACATTAAAGGTAACATACATCTTTTTCATATGGGATTTTCTAAGTATTTCCAAGGTATCTTTCTTAAGTTTTATGCATAAAGTTTTAAATTTAAATCAATTATGGTCTATTTCCAAAGAAAAAAACTTGATTTTTAATTTTGATGTTATCTCAAAAATATTTTAAATAGTGTAAGATCTTTTAATTTTTTTTAAAATTTTATTAACCTGGTCCTATTCTATTGTATTGGTTTCATGATTTAAACTACTAAAATAAAAATATTACTTATTTTTTACAAAGTTTTCCTATAAAATGTATCTTTAGTTTCTTAAGAAATTTTCAAGAAAAGAATAATTAGACAAGACTTATAAATATACTAAATTATCTTTTTAAAAATAACTTTTTTAAAAACCATCTATTTGAGAATCTACTAGAAGTATCATTTGATAAATAAATATTTTTTTGAAATTATTTTACTTAAAGTTTTTATTTTCTAAGGTCATTATGTTTCAACTATTTCCAAGTTATAAAAGATTTTTTTTTGTTGACTTAGAATTGGACTCCAAAGAGATTTTAAACATGTCTGATTTTTTAAAATGTATTTAAAAAATTAAATCTCATCAATTATGAAACTTTATCTTCTAATTTGATAAAGAGTGAAAAAAATTAATGAATCTTGTGTCTTTGCATTGTGCATATTTTAAAAAAATAGTAAATTTTTCATCCATTAGTTAGTCTAGAAAAGCTTGTAAAGATATATTATTGATATTTTTATGCCAATCATGATATTTCAAAAATGGGTTTGTCATATAGGTGGTATCAAAGCATGGTTTGAATAAATTGTGGAATAGCCACAGCATGGCATAGGCAAGTGATGGAATAATGGAATCTGGGGATAGAACAAGTGAAATTCTAACCAAAAGTAGTTCAAGTATGAACCATACCAAATGTTGCCAACAATCTCAATGGGTTCATCAGAAATTCCAAGTAACTTTTACTTTAACAAATAATTTTTATTTTTGGATAAAAGTTATTTTATAGGCTAAGGTTAATCTAGGAGAATAAAAAAGTGAGGAATCTATAAACTCACACATAGGAAAAATAGAAATGATTAAAAAGCACTAGTCTAGGTAACCGTGCTACAACAAACTTAGAAAGAGTACTTGATAAAAGCAATAAAAATAGAGATAGGTAGAATAATAAGCAACATTCTCCCCTAATACCCCATCAAGATAGGTTGGGATTAATTCATGAATTCTTAAAGTTCAAACCCTCAAGCTACAATGACATTGATTTATCAATTGACCTTAACCAATTTCTTGAAAGAATAGAAAGAATTTTTAAAATTCTAGGATACAATGAAATTATAATGGTAAAGCTGGTGAAACACTAACTAGAGTATGTAGCTCACTAGTAGTATAACCAAAAAATAGAATTGAGACTAAGAGGTGATAATTCAATCACCTGAACATAGTTTCAAGAAGAATTTAATAATAGTATCCTCGTATGATGCTCAATTCAATAGACTCTCACATTACACTAGATATTTGGTACCTACTTATAAGACAAAGGTAAATTAATTTTTACATAGACTTCGATATTGTTATATGATCAAGCTAATGTTATAGAAGATGTGACCTATAAACAAGTGTTGAATTTGGCTATTAATGCAGAGGTACATTCAAAAGAAAGATGTGAAATGGAAGTAAGCTTCAATAAAAAAAAAGGATATAACTAGAAGGAGGGAATAACAATGATAAAAAGTTGAACAGGAATGGATAGAATGCATTGGAAGTTAGACAATTTAGTAGAAAAAAGTTTTAAAGGCCAAAGACTTATTAGAGTGCCAATATCATGATTAGATCAATGAACTTACTAAGAAGGACCTATTTAGTGCCAAATCATTCAAAAATATTGTCACCCCCAATACTCAAAATATATATATGCATCTGTTTCTATGAAATCATCCATAATAGCTAGAAGAGGTATAGAAAGAGTTATAATAACAACATATGTATTAAAAAATGTGAGGTTGGTTTAGATAATTATCCGACCAAGGTGGACTTAATAATGCTAGATATAGTAGATTATGAAGTAATCTTTAGAATGAATTGGTTATCTACATATTCTGCTTGTATGGATCGCCACCACATAACAATAACTTATCAATCAAAAGGAAAGGTGGCATGAGTATTTCAAAGAGAGAAGTGGGCAAAAATATGTTAAAGCTAAGAAGCTAGTCAAGAAAAATGTATAATCCAGATAGCCCCACTAAGTAAAGTTGAAATGGAAGAACCCAAAGTGAATGAAGTTTAGTGGTAAATGAGTTTCAAGATGTTTTTTAATATAAGTTACCTAGATTGTTGCCTAATTGAGATATCAAATTCAAATTTGATATAATTTTTACAATAAACATGATATCAATCCTTCCATATTTTATGGTGCCAAATGAAAAAAAGAAACTAAAGGAATAATTATAAGATCTAATGGATAAAGGTTTCATATAGCTAAATGTTTCCCTATGAGGCGCACTAGTACTATTTATAAAGGAAAAGAATGAAATGTTGAGGCTATGTATCGACTATCAATAATTGAATAAGGTCAATATCAAAAATCATTTTGTTTTTCCTTAGATAGGTGATTTATTTGACTAACTTCAAGGTGCTTACTACTTCTTAAAAATTGACTTGCAATCTTGTTATCCTAACTAAAGATTTGAAAAAAGGATACTTTGAAAACAATATTCCATACTTGCTATAGGTACTATGAATTTTTAGTTTTATCATTTAGATTAATGAATCCATTAGTGGCATTTATGAATTTGATGAATAAAGTGTTCAAGCTATTCTTGGATAAGTTCATCATAATATTCTTTGATGATATTTTGGTGTATTTAAAGATTGAGGATGAGAATGCAAAAAATTTATGAATTGCTTTGCATTACTTTGAGGGAGCATGAGTTGTATGCTAAGTTCTTAAATTGTGAGTCATAAATGAAAAGTGTCCATTTCTTGGTACATTTGATTTTAGAGGAAGGGATCCAAGTAAAACTACAAAAGGTGAAAGCTATAGCTAAATAGCTAAGACCTTCAACAATGACAAAGATACATAGTTTCCTTAAGTTGATTAGATATAACCAAAGGTTTGTAAAAGATTTCTCAAAGATTACTTCATTGTTAACCAAGTTAACATGAAAAGAAGCTAAGCTTATATGGAGTGATAAATGTTAAAAAAAAAAGTTTTAAAAAGCTAAAAGAATGTCTAACATCTACTTCATATTGACTCTTCCAAGTGGAATTGAAGGATATATAGTCTATTGTGATGCATTAAGAATAGGACAGGGATGTAAATTAATGCAACATGAAAAAGTCATTACTTATGCATTAAGGTAATTGAAGAAATACAAGGAAAACTATCTAATTCATGATCTAGAAATGGTAGAGTAGTATATACTCGAAATATCTAGAAACACTATCTATATGAGGCAACTTATGAAGTTTATATGAATAACAAGAGCTTGAAGTATATTCTTAAGCACAAAAAAAAATTGAATTTGTGCCAAAAAAAAGGTAGATTGAATTAGTGAAGGACTATGATCGTTTCATTCATTACCATCCTAGAAAAGTAAATGTTGTGGTAGATGCTTTAAGTAGGAAAGGTCCAAAGAAAAGAGGAAAAACATAAAAGAATAAAGTTCTTGAAGAAATAATTAATATAAAAGTACAATACATAATACTAAAACAACTTTAAAAAATAGTTTAAAGACTCTAAGTATAATTGTTTAAAGGAAAAGGTAATGGCAAAAGAGGAAAAATCCACTTAAGCATTGATAATGCTAGTGTAATAACAAATAAAAGGAGATTGTGGGTTCTTAAATCTATGAAAAATGAAATTTTGAAGAAAGCACATGAATCATTATACATAATGCATCCTATTACAACAAAAATATATCGAGATTTAAAATTTTTTATTAGTGGGAGGGAATGAAGAAACACATAATGGATCATCTAATTAAGGGTTTGACTTGCCAATTAGTTAAAGCAAAGCACTGACACCTTGTGGGATTTCATCAGAACATTTATATTATTGAATGAAAGTAGAAAAGCATTTTGATGGGCTTCATCACAAGATTGACTAGGACTAGCAATGGTATGATTCCATATATGTTATTATGGATAATCTTATGAAGACAATGCATTTCTTATTAGCTAAGACAATGTCCTTAGCATCTTAATATGCTTAGATCCTTCTAGATAGAGTCATACCACTGCATGGCATATTGATTACAATTATTTCTAATCATAAGATACAATTTACATTGCATTTTTTATGTGTGTTTCAAAAAACATTAGGAACTTAACTATGGTTTAACATAACATGTTGCTTATGAATAGATAAACAATCACAAAAATTAAGTTAGGCATTAAAAGACATGCCTAAATCTTATATAATTGTGTTTGAACAAAGTTAGGATAAATACTTACATTAAATTCATCTACAACAACATCTATCAAGCAAGCATCCAAATGGCCCTGTCCAAAGTCTTGTATTGCAAGAAGTGTAGATCATTGATAGGATGGTTCCAATCAAGAAATGTAAAAATAACTAGGCCTAATTTAGGGGAAGATTTAATGAATAAAGTTAAATTCATCAAGGAAAGACTTTGTGTAGCACAGATAAGTAGAAGGCTTATGTCAATATGCATAGACAAGAGTAAGAATTTCAAGAAGGAAAGCATATATTTTTCAGGGTGTCACTGATGAAAGGAGTAATGTGATTCAATATGAAAAGGAAACTAGCACTAAGATATGTTCAACCTTATTTAATAATAAAGGAAATTGGTGAAGTATCCTATCAAACGGATTTGTCAAATAGCATGAAGGCAATACATCTCATATTCCATACATCAATGTTAAAGAAATACATCTCAGATGAGTCTTAAGTTCTAAAGGTAGAACAACTAGAATTAGATCCAAAGCTAACCTATATAAAGAGACTAGTGAAAATAATAGACAAACATGTTAAGAAGCTAAAGTTTAAGGAAATACATACAGTTAAAGTGGTTTGAGAGAAACATAATGACTAGAAAGCAACTTGGAAAGTAGAAATGGATAAGAAGAAAAAATACTCAAAATTATATAGTAAAACTTTTTAAAATTTTTATACAGGTTGTAGACAATTCTTCATTCCTTTATATTGTTCATAAAATTCAAGGACAAATTTTCTTTGACAAGGGAGAATTGTAATACCTGATAAAAATTTAGTATGAATTGACATAACTAAGTTTAATGGTCTCTATTAGTAAATAATAGGTAAAAATGTATATTTTTGTTAGTAGAATTATTTATTAGCTTTAGTAGACAAAAATTTGCTAAGAGTTATATCAGAAAGATCTTAGAAAATTAAGGGTATCCAAAATCTAAGGTTGATAAAGCTTAAAATTAACTTAAGGTTTTGACTCAAGAGTCTCCTAAAAAAATAAAGTTAGAAAAAAATGCAATTTTAGACACATCCATAGTGGCATGGACGATCACTAGGGAGGAAAAAGGAAAATTGGGTTGTTCAAGCACTTCCATGTAGTTACTAAGAAGATTTTATAATTAATGATTAGTTAGAAAAATGATAATGTGCAAAAAATAATATCTTTTAGTAGAAGTCTTGATCATCAAGAAAAGGAATCTTCTTAGAAATTTAGAATAAGAATATTCTAAGGCATATGTGATCATAAGATAAGTCTAGGAAGGAATATGCTAAGTTTAATGCTATAAGAGTATTCCTTGAATAAACCTATTTTAATATAAGCTTATGAGTAACCAAAGGAATAGAAATACAATTGGAGCATCCTAAAGAGAGCTAAATTGTACACTTTATGATTGGAAAGGAACTAGTATGATGCAATCCTATTACTTGAAGATGATGTCATCTTATTTAGGCATCACATTTCTTAACACTATAAATTAAGGAGTTTAACACAATTTTCCACACACCAAAAAGAGAGAATGGCTAGAGAGAGAATAAAGGGAAAGAGTGGTTTCTTTATAGTTCTTGCAAGTTCATAGTAAGTTTCCATAAGCCTTTTTAGTGTCATTAAAGTTTGGTTGAAGTTAGAAATATTCTTAATCATCTAGTAAAAGTATAAGCTCATAATTTCCATAGATTCATCCTCCTTCCATGATTCCTTTGTGTAGATTCTTCACTAACTTTATGTGGTTTTGAAAGCTATAATTTCTATTTTTGGTGAATGACTGAAGCATCATAAGCATCCTTGAGCAAGTAAAGAGCCATATTTTTTCTTCTTAATTTTCTTTTTTGATGATGCTTGTATTGAGATGTATATGTAATTGTTGTTATGTTGTTCAAGCCATGAAACTCATGATGGATTTTTTTAGGCATGTTTTCTTGAAGTTTAAGAAAAGGTTTTATGGAAGTTAGTTTGGAGAAAGGTGTTTTCAAAATGATTCTTCACAAATTTGAAACCATAATTTTCACTTGTAAATGAAAGAAAAATTTAGTGATTGAGCATTTAGAAGCTCATGACTTTCTTGGCTTAGAAAAGGTAAAAATTCTATTTTTGAAACTTAAAAGATGTTATACTATCTTTCAAAATGAATTTGAGATGAAAAAATGCATGAAAATCAAGTTTAAAAATAAGAATGTTTCTGAGACAAGCATATTAGCTCCACAATTTGCTTGCATTTTGGTTGAAAAAAAATTTGTTTTTGCAAGAAAAACTTATTACACTATATCACAAACTACTTAATTAAATGGTTTTATTATGTGTGTGTAGCAATAATATGATAAAATCACTTTTGGAAGCTTATGGAATTATGATGAAAAATAATTTTTGAATTAGTAGTTTCGAGTAGTAAATAAATTTCCTATTATAGGTTTTTACCAGGAAAACATTTTGGTAGCTTGTATAACTTGGTTATGGCTAAATATGGATGAAAATTGATGTTTAAGGTGGTCAAAACATGGTTAGAAACTTTTTGAATTTTTAACAAAGAGTTGTATTAAGACTTGGTTTTTTATGAAAATATCCACTTTCTTTAAGTTTATTACTTGATTAAAGTAGTAAATAGTGTAACATATTTTGAGCATGAAAAATGTTTAAAATTTTCATCTAAAACCTTAGTTTCAAATCTTGAAATTTTCACAAAATTTAAATAAAAGATGACATTTTAATCAAAATCTACAATTGTAAGGTGTTTACTAAAAATTAGTAAGAGTTAGTGCTTATTTCTCTTAACTAGTTAGCACTAGTGGAGGATGGTTTTGAGCAATTCTTAATACTATTAGATAGCAATGTTTTTTAATTAGTAAATAAAAATATTTTCTTATTAAATTGATATATAAAGCATAGATATGAAATGACTTAAAGTTGAAGGTTACAAAACTTGGAAAATCCAAGTTGACTATCTCGGATTTATTGTAAAAAATTATGTGATATATTAATCTTAAATTGATATTTTGACTGATGAATCATATACAATCACAAGAATTGATTGGATGAAAAATATGTTTGATCAGTAATGAGAATTCTATGGGAAAAATGTACACTGCTCTATTGATTTCATAGTAAAGTCATAAAATTAGCATACGAATATTGATATGAATTATTCTATGGCTAATAAATGTATTAATGTGTTTATATGTTAGAATATTTATGAATAAATCTCCATGTTAATAAACTCTTAGAAATGACATATTAATACATGAATGGAAGCACTAATAATGATTTTGGTCACAAAAAATGTGATAAGGTAAATTATGAATTCCTCTTGCTAAATTATTTTTATATTTTGGTTATGATGATGGATGGCATTGTGACCTTACCTTGTTATATATGAAATGGGCTGATGAAAGTCCCAATAGGAATTGGCTTTAAACTATATTTGAAATTGAGGCCATGTGCTAAATATAGGTTTGAATGCCAAATATGGCATTATTCGCTCGAATGTTAAATGTGATGTGTTACATGTTTATGTAATATAAAACCTTACTGAGAGTGTTAAAGATGGACCTAGAGCCCTAACTTCCAAGTCCCATGGAAGGTTAAGTGGGATAAGATTAGCCTTAGAGGGATAAAGTTAGGATATGCATGAGATAAAGTTAGTCGATAGCAATAAACGGCAACCTTTATGTCTCCATTCCATTATAATTGTCAAATGTCATAATTTAATGTTCATAATTGAATTATTTTCTATGCATATGTGGGAATATTTGATAGTTTTTAATAAGGTGAAATTTCAATATATATTTTGTATATAAATATTATTTGAATTAAAAGCTAATTAGAAAATTTTTGTGATCCTATCTCACTAAATAATTGTATTAATCACTCTACATATGGATATATTTTTATAGATACCATGTCCAATGCCACCCATTAAACTTACAAACATTTGGTGGAGTGTGCACTACACACATTATGATACATACTTATAGGAGTTCCACTTTACAATTCAAATCCATGCTAATGGCAGTGTATTATAGTTAAAGTTGTGAGTAGTGCAACTTGATCCTTTTATGGTGGACCTTGAGCCACACTCTAGCATGAGTGTTTTTAGTAAGCCTCAATGTTTTCAGTCCCTAATGTTCTTATCTATAAGGAAGGAGTTATCAATGCCTTTCTATATATCAATTATATATCTCTAGATTCTACAGTCCTTCTTCCTGATTTACCTGACACAACCTCTAAAGTTGCCTACTACTTTGATTATGCCATTAGTACCTACTCCCATTTCCTCAATACCAACACCATTTATAGCATTAGTACCTCAATCTCCTCTAGTTTCTACACCAATACCCTTTATGGTATGCTCTTCACCACAAGCTCCACAGCATGAGTATGTTATTGAGTATGTTCCACTTACCATCATGAGGATCATGAGTTACAAATGAGTTTTTATTTTAATGCATCAATGAATAGCTAGATTGATTTGTAAATATTGTATATATTTATGCCAACTTGCTGCGACATTAACACAGTTATTTTGATATATGGGTATGGTAAAACTTGAATACCTTATCTGTATAAAAGTTGCATATATTTAATTATGCTAATATATATAATGTACATTACTATATGTCTCATTTGTTTCCTTTCATATCTATTTTACTTAAAAGTTGTTACAAAATAATAACAAGGGATCCCATGGTAATTTTGAAGGAAACATAAGAAAAAGGGTTTCCCTAACATTAAAGTATATCTTTTCTAGATGGATTTTTCTAGGTGTTTCCAAGGTATCTTTCCTAAGTATTATGCTCATAATTTAAATCAATTCTAGTCTATTTCTAAAGAAAAGAACCTAATTTTTTATTTTAATATTATCTCTAATGTATTTTAAATAGTGTAGGATCCTTTGATATTTCTAAATTTTTATAAATCAAGTCCTATTTTATTATGTTGGTTTCATGATTTGCACCGCTAAAATAAAGATATTACTTAATTTTTAAAAAGTTTTCTTACAAAGTGTTTCTTGAGGAATTTGCAAAAAAGAAATTCAAGCAAGACTTATACACTTGCTAAATTATCTTTTTTGAAATAATTTTTTGAAAAATTATATATTTTAGAATCTGTTCAAAGTAATGACTTTCTAATAAATAAATATTTTTTTAAAATATTTCATAAATTTTTTTTTATTTCTAAGGTCATTATATTTTAATTATTTCCAAATCAAAAAAGAAATTTCTTCTATTGATTTGGATTTTGACTCCAAAGAGATTTTGAGCTTGTCTAATTTTTTGAAGTGTATTTAAGAGATTGAATCTCACTAATTATGAAATTTTGTCTTTTGATTTGATACAAAGTAAAAAAAGAATATTAATAAACTTTGTGTCTTTGTATCATACTTGTTTTAGAAAACAATAATTTTTTCATAAATTAGTTGATTTAAAAGGGTTTATAAAAATATCTGATTGATATCTTTATATCAATCATGATGGTTCAAAAATAGGATCATGACAATTAGGATTACAATATTAAATATTTCTTTTTAGTAAATATATTATTCTATTATTATTTTAATATTTGATCAATTTAAAAGTTGAAATTGTTTTTCAATTCATGTATTTTAGTTTTATATCATTAATTTTTTTATCTCACTTGATTTTAAAATAAGCTTACATATAATGTTTTGGAAAATTTATAAAAATTAAAATCATTTTAATATCAATGTACAAATTTCTCTCCAGTAAAAAAATATACAACTAAAAAAATTACTTACCAAATATATGCCCAAATAGAGAAGTGAGAAACAGAGCTCATATGACGATGGGAAAAGTAAGGGCACGGCAAGGCTGGGATTTTTAATTTTGCCTTTTCTGCTGGAATTTTAAATTTGTGGTTCTGCACAATTGAAATTTTCATTTAAAATACTTGATATTTTTAAATTTTTTATATCAATTATCTGAATAAAAATTTTTAGAATGTAGCATTTGAAATAATTGCTCTGGTGATTTTGGAGACATTTTTAAAGTCACTTCTTTTTGTAAAGATGGGTTCTGTATTAAAATTTTTATTCTACCTGTAGTTCTTAACTGCAATCCACAGCAGCAATATTGTCGATGCAGCTGCAGGACGCACCTTAATAGTGAATTTATGTAATTTTATATTATGAAGATTATATTTTCTTCCATTTAATCACAATTTCACTAATTGTAATAAAATCGGATCGCAACTACAATTTATTATCATGGCCATCCTTGCTGTCTCCAACGTATTCCTTTTTGCCCTACACATACAGGGCGGCTCCCTTTAGCAAAATTGGAATTGTATTACTTTCAAATCTACTTTAAGAATGACTTTCCTCTGGTCTACAAGTATGGCACATTTGTCTAAAAAATGATGGATTAGTCAAGTTCTGCATCAGATAGCACCTACTGTTATCAGCGCAGAAAATAAGTTACTTTTGTACATATGGAATGTTAGGAAGTGTTGCCAAGAAGCTAACAGATATTGCAAGATCTTGTTTGCCTCTCAATATTTGATGGCATCAATTACTCTCCATTCTTATGGGGTATAGAAATTAATTACAAGCATGATCAAAAGAGGGGTCCTTAACTCCATATGATTCATTTTAAATGATGAAGCTTCTCGAGTATAGTGATAATAACACGCATTATTTTCTCACATCGGTTTCTTGATGTGAGAGGCAGGTGAGCCCTATAATAATGTGTAGGACACACCTACTTCTATTCTTGTAGTGTAAGTTTCATGTACAGAGTTGCAATTAATAAAGTGTAGGTTTAATGGAAAAGATACAAATTTCAAATAGATTTTGTCTGGAGGGTGATTCAAATTTTGGAGATAATTTTTATTTAGAGGGGAGAAATCTATTAATACTTTAATAATAAAAAAGATTATCCATCTAGTTGGTGATTCAAAAAAAAATTGCAACTTGTTTTTCTAAATCTCTTCATTAATTTTTTAAAAAAAATGTAAAAAAAAATCATTTTGAAATTTAGTGGTTAAATTTTACTTTTATCAATTTTAAAAACTTGAAATTGAATCATTAAATTATAGAAAATATGGGAATTATTTTAAATTTTTTTAAATAATCTTTTTAAACAAGTATTATGATATGATTGGATATCAATATGCAGCATCTTCTTTTTCTATAACATTAAATAAAATTAAGTTTAATATATGAAATTTTAAATAAACAAATTCAAAATTATATGAAATAAATGGCATGATAAGGCAACTTATATTGTGATACTTATTTAAAACATTAATAAAAAATTAAATAAAATGGTTAATTATGAGGACCGGCAGTTGTAAAATTTTGTGTAATTTAAACTTTCAATATTAAATTTTTAAATTTTGTAGCGGATGAAAATCAACCGTTCAAAAATTGATAGGTTACAAAAATAATTAAATTGGCTGTACTTTTTCCATTTCTTCAAATTTTTAAATTATAAATTTTTAATTTATTTTATGATCAAATCAAATTTGTTAAAGATAGTTTAATATTCCTTTTAGGAAAGTTTAAAAGGGTTTTATTCCAAGTTGGATTGAGTCTAAGAGACTTTGTTTGTATCAAGGTGGCAATTCAATTGAGTAGTTTAATTGCTCACTCAATTCATTGATTTAAAATTATTTAATAGTTTAATCACTCCTACAATTATCAAAAAAAAATTAGTTAGCTTAATTTGATTTTAATCCATTTTTTTTCATTCATTTAATTTACAACCATCTTAATTCTAATTTTTATATTCATTTATCAATGTCATATAATGTATAATTAAAATTTTAATTTTTTTATCATTTTAAGTATATCATTTTATTATGTTTATAATTATATTATATATTTTTTTTAAAAAAGACGCTATCATCACCATTTAATTAAGTTTTCTTGTTGAATTCAAATCGCACTTGAACTGAACACAAATCTAGCTCTTATATTTTGCAATATTTACTATTTGTTGTCAAGTTGATAGTGTCAAAAACTTAGCCTGGTTCGACTTACTTTCACGTACCCCAATGTGTCTTAGTGACTTGTGACTCATTCAGCGGGAAAAAAAAACATATTTTCACTGGCTATAAATTAAATCGTATGCAAACTGTTAATCGATAGATCGTACTGACGTTAAAATTTAAATATGTATTTTATTAGAAAGATCAGTAAAAAAAAAAAAAGATCCAATAGATAACCTATTAGCTCAAGTATTGTTTGGATTTGACTTCATGTTGTGCCTTCAATTAACCACACTACAAAAACTGGGTGCCTTCTTAAATGGACAAAGAAAAATAAACTCCGACGTTAAAAGATCCTAGTGAAAGGCTAGCGACGGCTGCACATTTTAATGTCCATTCCTATAATTAAAAGCATAGAGAGAATCGAATGCTAATATATAGATAGATAGATAAATAGATAGACACATATATATACGGACTTAAATTGTGAATTGTGGATGTTACCGTTAGAACTGTATTCTTTTTTTTTTATGGTAATTTTTTTAATAAATAAATGGGTCAAAAGCACAAAAAGTGGAGACGTGGATATCAATCCCTCTCTCTCTCTCTCGCATGCTTAGTGGGTACTCTCATATAAGTTACATCCCTATCCTTTATTAAATTATTTTGTGACAATAAAAGTGGTAAATCATTTAATATATATATATATAGAGAGAGAGAATTTTGAATGCGAATTCAAAATATTAAAAATAATAAGCATAGGAGAAAATATCAAATACCATTGTATATATCACTTAAGATTTCAGTGGTTAGAATTGCGTCTTAGTAGGTAAAATTATAAAAATGAAATAACATGAGAAAATATAATCGTTATATAATAAAATTGTAAACACAAACTTTAGCACGGATTGGTACTTTTAAAAGTGCAGTATGCATTTTAAAAAATAAATTGATATTTAATCTTTGATGAATAAATTAAGGATGTGATTAGTTATAAATAATATATTGCTATGGGGATCATAATTTATAACCATAAATACTAAATTAATAAGTCATTATTATATGATATATCATAAGAAGGGATCAATGCCATACATACATTAGAGACGTTAATTGGGCAGATGGATAAAGAATCTGCCAAGAAGGAGCCAAGAGTTGCAACCATGTGTGTCCCAATGCAAGGCTTCGACATGTCCCAATAGCATTATGCTAAGATTTAAAAAACAGTCCACCAGTATTGCAGTTACGGATCAAATTTCATCTGCAATTTTTCATAAATTTAAGTTTTTATAACCGCATTTTTCTATATTTATTTACATTGCAATATCAGCGCAATCATAATTTAAATGCCTGGTATTATATGAAACTTAATATCTAATAGTAAAGCCCCTACAAAAAATACAACATAAATGCCAACTTGTAGTCATTTCTTTTGAATTCATTGTCGTATCTCTAGAGATCAATTCTAAACAGAAAAATTATATCATGAAATGAAACTTAAAGATTGGGAAAAAAAATCCAGGGTTGTATGTCTTAGGCACGCTAATTTGTTATAATATTCAACACCTAAGACCGAGAATACAGTTGCAACTGTGAAAAATCATTAAAAAATGGATATTAGAATAGAAAATGATTGTGATGGGATTCAAAATTTTAAATTTTCCCTACAAAGCTTATTTAAATAAGTAATTATTGATTTTCTTGACAAAGAATTGCTATAAAAACTTAGAGTGATAGAAAAACCATGATTAAAAAGGAGTAAACCTTCTTTTACATTCATGTGATATTCATTTTTTTCACTTTGGATCATAAGAAAGATTTTGTATGAATTTTATCTCTATAAAATATTAAATTATCAAATTCCATCCTTAATTGAACAAATTAATTTTCATATGGATAATACCAAAAAGACAAAATTAGATAAATTCATATTTCATATGAAAAATTGATATAAAATATTTGATAGAAAAGAAAATGAGAAAAAATGAATTCCACAAATACGAAAGGGAGGGTTTACTCATCATAAAATATAACTTATTTTATAAATTAATTTTTTCATTAAAAACCTTTAATACCAATTCTCTCTCAAATTAATAATTTCTATAAGTCGTACCAAACATCATGTTATACAGGCTGTATTTCATACAAGTAATTAATAGCTGATAAATAATAGCTAATAACTTGGTTTGATTGTATAAAAAGTGTTTCACAAAGCTAGCTATTAAATTAGCTAAAATTACATGATAACATAAATGGACATATTAATAGAAGTAAATATATAATTAAAATAATTTATATTTATCTAAAGATTAAATTATATTGATATAATTAATATGTTCGAAAATAAAAAATATAATATCTAATATTTATTTAATTATATTTTATGAATTTTTATATTAATTTACTTATATAATTTTTATTTTATTATTTATAAAGATTTATAATTACTTATAATTATAATTAATTTATTTATAACAAAATTATAATGAATTATATTTTATCAAAAATATTTAAGTTTATGTTATGAAGGTTATAGATTATAAAATAATAAAAAATAAGGGTAAAGATTTGAAAAAAAAATTGAAGAAATAGTAATTTATAAACTATAAATTACTCAATATAACTTATTAAATTAAAGTTTTTTTTTCAATAACTAGTGTATGAAATATCTTTAAAAGTTAATTTATAACTTCTTAACTATATCAATAAATTATAAACTAACTTATTTGTAATGTGAAATAGTGCCATACTCAAATGTTTGCTAATCAATCATTTCTCATCCCTGTACCAAATAAGCGTTTAATATGATTCACAACTTTAATTGCAATTTGAATTCCTCTTTTAAGGCCGGCTATACTCGTAATTATAAATTATAATTACAGTTACAATTGCAGCTATACTACAATTAAAAGGTCAAATTAGAGATAAATATGAAAAAAATATGATCATCAAATAACAAAATTGAAAAAAAATTATATGTGCCAAAAAAAATGCAACAATTGTTGTTATCTACAATTTAAAATTACAAAAATACATGCTAAAAATAGCATTCAAAATTGATCTCGAAATTTTTTATATCAATTGAATTAAACTTTACAAATTTATTTTATCATCTTGTATCATTATAGAATACTTAATTTTAAATGACAACCTTTAATTTATATTTAATATTTAATTTTTAATGTCACTTCAGCACATATAATATTATTATTAAAACTATAGCTATATCGGTGAAAATCTGGGGAGAATCTTTCTTCAAGCTTTATCAAGATCTAAATATTCTTAAAAAGCAGTCAAGAAAAAGCATCATTGTCCATCAAAAGTAAGGACCCTATCATAATTGGTTAAAGAAGAAAATCTATTTAATTATTAGATGATTCCTGATCACATATTAGAGCACCTAATACTATATGGACCCCTCGGAATATTAACCTCTCCAAGAATATAGTGCCCATTCTCACTTTAGGACCCATTATAAATTCCTAAAGCCATGCAGATGGTTTAAATCCAAAGCACAATCTCTACTCATAGATTTATATATGATTTTCTCCCCTCCCTCTCTTCTTCTTCCATTACCCTTGGACGATTTAGTATTTGGCCATTGGGTTAGGATCAGTTAATCTGCATCCTGAGGATTAGAACATGTTATCATTGTATCTACACCTTGGGATGCAGATTACCTCTTCCTTATAACCAATAATAGGGGTGCTAATCGTTGTTTTAACAACATGAGTAACCAGCCACTTAACACTTACATACATCGTTTGAGGGTTGAACCTAGGGCAGTGTAAAAGCAAAAACTCCAACGCAACATCATGTGGCAGTACTGCATCATTGTGTACGTAAGTGTCGGCAAGGTGCACAATTGTTGTTGTCTGATTTTTTTGTTTTATTTTTCTATGGTTCTTTTCTTTGTAAGTTTAAACATGTTGGATCAGGTGAGGCTCTACAATTACACCTAGATTAAATAGAGGATTTATTAATTATTATCATGATTCAAAATTGTAATTGTATTGCACTTTCTACAATTGCAGAGTCACGGAAGTTATGTTGATTACAGATGTAGCGGCTCTAAATTTTTCACTAGTAGTATGCATAGACATTTTGAATCCCACGAGTACAACAAGACGACAATTTTGCTGGGTTGAGCCATAATACAAAGTCAAAGTTACAATACATGTGCTGACATGTGAGTATGCAATAACGCCTGATATTTTCTTAAGGCTTTTTCGATTTTAGTGATCAGTTTGAATCTCGAACATTGCATTTGCTAATTTTTTGACTTGCCACTCCTTTTGTCATAGAATTATAACGGATGTGGTTTTAATATGGTTCTAAATTACTGTTACATTTATACTACAAACAACACTATAATGACAAAGTCAACAAGCTCTCAAGTAAGTAGAGTAGTCAAGGTTTGTTTGAAGATTTTTCTGAAATGCAATGTTGGGATAGGAGAGAATAGAAGGGAAAAGAAGGTTATATTATAATATTGATCTCCTCATTTAAGAGTTTTTTTTTAAGGAGGGGAAAAATATTGGGAGTTTATAAACTAATTCCCTCTAACCTTCCATCACTATTTTATATTCTTTCAATCTAAAGAATTTAAAAAGATTTTTTAAACATTTAAATATATAGAAGAAAAGTCTTGATTCTCTCCTCTTGAACATAGCACAAGTATCTAAGAGCATATCTGTGACCTCATAAAATAGTATCAATTTTATAATTATCTCCAACAAGCAAAAGAATTGTACATCTAAATTAATTAAAGTTCTATTTATTTCATTAGAATACATTTTATTCATAGAAGAATTTGATTTTCTAATATTCAAAATAGAAGTTTCATATCATATGATTTAAAAAACAATACATAATGTCATGGTAAGAAGGGAGAGCAACCTTTTCTTTAAAATAAAGAACGTTACTTTTCACTATACTTCTCGCATTAAATATATAAAATATTTTTATTATCTTAATATTTTATGAGATTTTTGCAAGAGATCTATCAAACACTAAATAATTCGTTATATATATATATATATATATATGACTTGGTGATTTATTTCATTGGCTAATTGCAGCAAGTGCATATTACGGCAAATGGACCTCTAGAACAGTTATGAGTTTCTCCAAGTTTAGGGTTAGTTGGTTTATGCTTGCAGGGGATGAAGGGAGGGGATACTATTGAAAGTCCTAGTTCTCCAAAAATCTTATGGTTAAATTAATCCCATACACTAAATAATTTCAACAAATTTTGAAATTGTTTCTTATAGTCTATTTGTTTCTAATTACATATTTATAATTATAATCCATTTCTAATTAGTTCTTTTTCTGAAATATGGACGTTAAATCCATTAATTAATTGCTGATGACTGTTATTGCATCCCCTCCCGTATCCATGATAAGTTAACGCCCATGGATTGTGGGCTTTAGTTACCTTCATCTTTATAGTTTCGGCAAATTTTGATCTTGCTTCCTATAATTTATTTACTTCTAATTGAATATTTAGTTATAGTTTCTAATTTTCATTTCTAAATTGAAAATTCATAACTATTTAAACTAACAACTGTACTTGAATCAATTTGTTCCTTTTTATTAGAACAATACACATTGGCATCAAAATACTCATCAATATATTTCTAAGAATTGCTTAATTTTTTATATAATTTGTAATTTTTTATTGACGGGTTATAAATTTTTAAAATATTCTTACACTGTAAAGTTAATTAATGAATTACAATATTTTACATATTAACTATACACATATTTTTAATTATACACAAAATTCACATAAAGTTCCAATTTTATAAAAATTATAAAATTGTTTTTGCAATTTGAAGTTCATAAGAGAAAGAGAGAAATACATCAACCTATCTTGAGTTTTAGTAAAATTAAATAGATTTTTTCTTTAGTTTTGAAACTTAGATAAATTTTTTTAAAAACATAAAATAATACTATACTGAAATTCAAATTTGAACTTTTTTTCAAAAAAATGATGAGAACAAGAGGATTATATATTCGAATTAAATAATATATGATAATTTAATTGCTTTTTTATCAAAGAGTAACGAGTATGATAAGGTTTCCTATCTATGCCCCAGAAGTATCTAATGTCCTTCTTTCCTTCATACATGACGGATCTGGCTTTAGCTTCCCCGGCTTATAGCTATAAGTAAAACTTAAATGGATAAAAATCTATTATACTTGCATTAAATTTTAACTATTTCATAAAAAAATTGACTTTTTCATCAATCAAATTTTATTGTTTGAGCTTAATCAAAACATAGTTTTTATCACAAAATTCTTACAATATCTCATATTAGTGTGTATATATATATTGACTTAAATTTATAATTATCCTTTTTCTCATCATTTTATTAAAGAAAAGTTCAAATATAGACTTAAATATAATATTATTTTCTGTTTTAAAAGACTTCAATGTAGATTTTGAATCTAAAGGTGATGTTTGTGTAATTTCACTAAAATTTAGAAGTAGTGCATTTTTCTCCAAAAATAAATTAACCAGTTAAAAGAAATCAAAGAGGATACATGATTTTTTTTCAAATTCACATTAACAATATTATATATATATATATATATATATATATATATATATATATATATATGGTACTCACTTGTGATTGTTGAAAGTTTTTTGCGAGTTGTAATTTTATACATAAAAGTTTGTATTTTTTCCTGAAAATTTATAATTTTATATGAATATTGACATTATGCGTGAAAATTGAACATATAATAGTTGTAATAGTTGTAATAGTTGTAAGTTCATTGGTTAAATTTGCAATGCAAGGACATTCAAAAACAAATATAACTTTTTATTAAATAACTACAAAATTAAAACTATAAAATTTTAAAGAATTCACAAAGGTACATTGATGGGTTACCTAGTTAAAATAAATAAACATAGAGAGCTATTTTAAAATTCATTGCAACTATAAGGAACAAGAAATTAAAATCCCTTTCACGTAAACACTAGTTTATCATGCATACTTCGTGAAATAATGGTTCATCTCTTCACAATGAGCTAGTTTGAAATAAATTATAATTATTAGTACCTAATTTGAAATAAATAATTTACATGATGCAATTTCAAAACTTGCCAATACTATTAGGAATGAAGGATTAATTTAACCAAATCTTAATTAATTTACTTATAGGGATAATTATACTTTACCCACTTATAATTTCATTGATTTTCACTTAACTTACCCATGTCTTTTAGCATTACAATTTGCTCATCTATACTTTTAATGTTAATGCTTTGTCTACCTAAACTTTTTTAATCAAATTTTTAACGGGATAATTTATAACAAATGAGTTAAGTAAATTAAGAGAAAATTATATAAAAGTAAATTATAATTTGTTTAATATTTATATAAATTAATAGTCAAAATTCTAAATTGGATTAAAAAAATTATATTAGCTTGATCTCTTTAATTTAAATCTATAAACTACATGTTATTATTATATGTTTTATAAATTATCAAAAATAGAATATATGAATTTGATTATTTACAAACATCAAAAGTGTCAATCTTTTTTACATGTTCATGCATTATAATAGATTTTTTCTTATTTGAGATATATTATTAAAATAAAGAGACAAGATTAATATATTTAATTCTTATTGAGATTTCTTGATATTTATTAATATAAATATAAAAAATTATACTTTGCCCACATGTGATATTACTTAAATGCCAAGCTTTGAAGTTTTTTGTTTAAAATTGAATAAAAAAACTTAAATGGAAAAAGTATTTACGGTAAAAAGCATATGTGAGTAAATTGTAATACTTGAAAACACATATAAATTAAATGAAAATCAGTGAAATTATATGTAGATAAAGTGTAATTTTTCCTCATTTATATTTATATTTATGTATCATAATATTATATGACTTTTTTAAATTTAAAAATTGCATATGTAGGTGTTCGAAATTATGACCTGGTCTCCGTAAATTTGAAAGTCTAGCACCGCCTCGCATGCTTGCCAAAGATAACTAAGGAGTTGATAAATTTTCGAATTATAATAATTATATAATTATAATTATAATTATAATATTATTATGGTTGAGAGTTAGATTAAAATTGAACATGGTTCAGTCTCGAAGCTTGCACTACATATATCCTCTCCCTTCCCCCTCTTCCCAAATAAAGCATTAATTATGATTTATTTGAGAGAAAAGAAAACTAAGAAGAATCAAAGACAATGAAAAGAATTTCATATGATGTTGACTCATTGGCAATTTCAAAGATTTATATGTTAATTTGGAAAAAGGATGTTGGGAATAAAAGATAGAAAGAAGGATATACTCGGAATTGACTAAAAAGGATATCCCATGAATTTTTCTTATTCTCAAACACGCCTGAAGTATCTCTGTTTTGCTATATTGCATAATTGAAAAAATTGAACCTAGATTTTAAATTCCACTTGACAATCATCCATTGTACACAATCTAATGAAGGTCCATTTCTATAATTGGATGTGCGTGGATATTTTATTTTGTAATTTTTTTTAATTCAAAGTCTTTATGATAAGCAAGTTGATCTAAACTAATTTATTAGAGAGAATTTCTAAATTTTATTTTTACTTTTTTATTTTCACTTTAAGACAGAAAATTTGCATCGCATTTCAAGGATTGAGAATTGTACAATTCCCATTTAGCATGTTATCTTTCTATCTCTTTAGGTTTTCTTTTAAGAAAATTACATCTGCCTCAAATACAATGGATATATAAGCACTATTTATTTTGGAAAAATATATTTAAACGTATAATTATAAATTATCAAGATTGCAAAAAATAATTTATATATTCGATATTAAATGCAAATAATTTGGTGGAAATTAACTTTCTTTTTAAAAAAAAAAGAAAATTATTTTCTACTACTACTCTGATTTTAGAGTCATTTCTTTTAACAATAACATATAAAAATATAGGGTACTCCTATTTGAGAATTTTTAATTATGATAATGATAAAAATTTATTACTAAAATTCAAATTTTCATATTTAATCATCAGGAAGAATAAAATAAATGTGAAAGCATACTTGACCCCATAAGAGTTAACAAAATTGCAATTCATGATTCTTAATCTTCCAAATTGATACATATTAATTTTCTAAAGAAAACTTCTCTTAATTTTCTAATAATGGGATATTAGAATATGAAACAATTACATTCAAATTAGGAACCATAACCACTTATCTATTTCTTCACTTTTCTTATCCTAATTTGCCTATCATTTTAATTTGAGTCAAACCTTATGATAGCCAATAACATACAATTATTAAAGTCATTTACATATATATGCAACGTATATGTCTATTAAAAATTTTAACAATCTCCTATTTAGGTTATATATGTATATATGTGTGTGTGTGTGTGTGTGTGTCTATATATATATATATATATATAAACATGTATATATACATATATCACTTTATAATTATACATCATAATATAACCTTACGAGCTCAAAATTGCTATTATTAACAGAATTATCTTTAATGAATCTAGTTCATTAATCATATCAACAAAGGATCAAAATGACTTATAGTACAATTATCATAACTAGATCCACCAATGATCACGTATATCAATACAATCAATAACACAAATCAAGCATGGATATATACCTTGAAAATTACATGTAACATGATCTTAACATGCTTATTTACATCTAGTCTAACCTTATTCCTTAGTGAGATCAAACCAAATAAGATCAAAGTGTATTTGTAAAAAAACCTTTATACTATAGAAAATAACCACAAATATCCATAAAACATATCTATAGATAAGAGCAACCATAAATACAAACTTCCACTAAACTATTATATCATTAAGTGACACCATACCTATATGAGTGATGCGCTCATGAAAAGCTCTAAGTGGTAAACCTTTAATAAGTGAAATTACAATAATGGAATTTGTTCCAATGTGCTCTATAGATATCTGACCACTTTGAACACTCTCTGTTTAATAATTAAGAATTTATTGTATGTGTGTATGCTTTAACTTTGACGAGCTCCTCTTGTTGTTGGAATATAACACTACTAATTTATTATCATAAAACAAATTTAATATTCTTTCATTACCATCCATGATTTGCAACCTAGTAATAAAATTCTACAACCATATCCTATGATTGGAAGCCTTATAACATATTATAAATTTGGTTGCCATGGTAGAAGACACTATGAGTGTATATTAAGCATTCTTCTAGGGAATAGCTCTTCCAACAATTAGTCAGATATAGCCTAAAAAGGATTTACAACTATCTTGTCGTCTTGCAAAATCAAAGTAAAAATACTTAATGATTTTTAATTAATCCAATCTCATGTATGTGAGCATGTAGTCTTTTGTTCTCTGAAGATACTGCATAACATTTTTTTAGCTACTTTCTAATGTCCATTCACAAATTGCTTAATTATCTTCCTAACATCTAAATAATGTATGCAATATTGTGATGTGTAGAAACTTAACCATACATTAAACTCCCTATGGCTGACGCATAAGGAATTTTCTACATTTCTTTGGACTCAAAATCATTTCTAGGGTATTGATCAAGGCTAAATTTCTCTCCCTTAGCAACAAGGGTGTCACTTGGTTTACAATCCTACATGCTAAATCTGTTAAGAATCTTTTCGATATAGTTCTTCTATGATAACCTACAAGTACCCTAAGAGTGATCTTAATTTATCAATATTACTAGCATAAAAGAGGCATTACCAAAATATTTTATCTCACATTTCTTTGATAGAAATCTTTTAGTCTTGTGTAATAAGCCTATATTGTTAGTAGTAAGCAAGATCTCATGATATATAAAACTATATAAAACTAGAAAAATGTGCTTACTTCTACTAAACTTGTGATAAATATAATCATCAATTATGTTCATTTTGACATCAAAAGAGATGACAACTTAATGAAACTCATAATACCATTAACGAAAAACCTGCTTAGATAGTCTTCTTTAATTTGCAAACCATCTGCTTTGAATTTCCTAAAATAAAGTTTTTAAGCTATATCATGCAAATTGTCTCATTAATATCACCAATGAGAAACATTGTCTTAACATTTATCTAATGTAGCTCAAGATCAAAATGTGTCATAAGTGCCATTATAATCCTAAAAAAAATCTCTCAAAGAAATCAAAAGGAAAGTCTCTTTATAATCAATGCCTTCTTTTTGAGTAAAACCCTCGGTGACAAAATGAGCCTTATATCTATCTACATCACCTTTTGAATCCCTTTTGGTCTTAAATATCCATTTGCAACTAATGAGTTTCACAACTTCAAGCAATAGGACAAGATCCCAAACATCATTATCTCTTATGGACTTGATTTCTTCATTCATGATATTAATTCAGATTTAGAACTTTCAATGACTTGATGGAAGTTGATTGGATCATCTTCCACTATTCCAATGTCTACCTCATGTTCTTAGAGAAAGATGATGTAATCAGTTGAAATTGCATTTCTCCATTTTCTAGTGGATCTCCTTAATGGCATTGTTCTTAAGGTTGTTGAGTTTATTTTTAGGAATAACCTAGTGACTTGATCAAGGACTTTTTCTACATTATCTTGTAGTTTTGAGGTTGCTTTTGAACAATGTTAGGAATAAAGCCAAATCATGATCATGATAACCATAGGAAAAGAAACATATTCGTTGTCAGAAACATAGTTTTTAAATTTATGTCTCCTCTAAACTCAATATCCTCAAAAAAAAAAAAAAAAAAAAACTAGGCATTTCTTGTTTCAAAAAAGGAGCTAGTTCTAGGAGCATAAAACTTGAAGCCCCAAGACTATTCAAAATATCCAACAAAATAGTTGCTAATCATTCTTAAGTTCTAATTTCTTTTTATTTGGCTTATAAGGCCTTGCCTCAATTAGACAACCTCAAATATATAAATGTTTTATATCAGGATTCTTACTCATGTATAATTCATAAGGGGTTTTAAGATTCTATTTTATCTCTCAACAACACCATTTATGTTAAGGGTTCCCTAGTATGGTATATTGTGGGACAATACCGTACTCCTTTAGGAATTTGGAAAATGGTCCTGGATGTTGTTCACCTAATCCATCATATCTATTATAGTATTCAACACCATAGTCAAACCTAATGCTTTTAATTTTTTTGTTAATTTGATTCTTAACTTTAGCTTTGAAAGCCTTAAACGCATCTAATGCTTGAGATTTTTCATGAATGAGATAAAGGTATCTGTAATGTGAAAAACCATATATGAAGGTAATAAAATATCATTGACTATTCAAAGAAGTAGTAGTGAATAGCCCATAATGTCTATATGTATTAGTTCTAAGATGTTTAAAAAAATTTTGACATATAATCTCTTTATGTTTGTCTATTTCTTCTTAATGTACTTAATGCAGACTTCAAAGTCTAATAGATCAAGAGGATTAAAAACTTCATCTAACACAAATCTTTCAATTCTTTCTTTAGAGATGTGCCTTGAATGCTTGTGCTAAAGTGACACATAATTCTTATTGGTTAATTTCCTTTTAATGCCATGTGAATAAACATGTAGGGTTCATTAAATGAGGTAACTATATCAAGCATGCAAAAGTCATTATATCCAAATAAAAAGTCAAAACTAACAAGTTTTAAATCATAAAAATGACTAAATTAACTATTTCCAAAAGAATGAGAGTAAACAAATTGTCCAATATAGAAATAAAGACCGGATTCCATTTAAATGATGGTACAATATAAGTTAAATTCAAATTTAAATAAAATCTTATCTTTAATAATAACATAAAAGTCCTTATTACCTTAACTTTGACTAACTTGCCACTGCCCACATAGATGTATCTTTCAACATTAGTTAGCTTTCAGCAACTCAAAAAACCCTATAACAACACATTCATGTCAGTATTAGCATTAAAATCTTTCGACCAAGTATGTCTAGGCATTGAAGTTAAAGTAATCTTAGAATAAATCAATTTAAGAAGCGTACTTTTCTTTATACAACAAGTTTGATACTTTGTACATTATTTCTTTTTATAAGAAGTATTTCCACAGAAGTAGCAAGTAAATTGCTCAATTTACCATTTCTATTCCTTATGCTACTTTTTTTGTGATAGTGCAACAATAACTTCTTAGTCCTTTTTCCTTTTCTTGTTAATGTTCTTAAAGGTTGAAGCAAAATGAGCGCTCTTAATATCTTCTTGCTTCAATCTCTCTTCTTCTTGTAAATAATATGAAATGAACTCATTAAAAGTCCATTTCGTCTTTTAATAGTTATGATTAACCTTGAATTAACTAAATTGTGTAGGAAAAAAGATCAAAATTGGATGCACAAGTCCTCAAATAGCCCTAACTTTAGTACTTTAAATTGTGATGGAAGATGAGACATTTCCATAATATACTCCTTGATATTCCCTTGCCTTTATATCTTATGAAAACAAGACTTCCTAGAATAGTATTTGTCTTTGCTTTTTCATTTTTAGCAAATCATTTCTCAAGTTATTTAAACAATAAATTTGCATTATTTGCTTTAGACATTGCACCCTTAAAAGTTTTTGGAATTGCATATTTCATGATCATAAGACTCATGTGATTTGAGCATTCCTACTTCTCCAAATCCCTTTTAGCATCAAAGGACTTACATCCATAAGAATAAGAGGTTGCTAAACTAAAAGAGCAACGTCTAGATCCATGCAAGCAAGAATGATCATCAAGTTTTCTTTCTAATCATTAAAGTTTGTGCCATTAAGCATAGGAATAGGGTTAATGTTCACAAATATTGAAGTAACAAAAGCAATCATTAATAAAGAATGAAATAAACAAAGTAACAAACTCACAATCAAAATTTGAATTGAACATGATAAATAATGACAAATTCCATCACAAGATACCTAAAACATTATTGATATTTAGTCTTTGGACAAAAAAAAATCAATTTGCAAATGGCACTCTTGGCATAATAATCCAATATTGATAATAAATTCTTCTTAAATAATAAGCTTTTCTTTAAACTGACTTAATATTTACATCAAAAAGTTAATAATTGCCATATATTTATCATCATAGGTGTATCTAAATTTTATCCAAATAACAATCTGCCTTTGAGTTGGTCATTATCTGCATGAAACCTAAACATACAACCATCTTGATATTTAAATTAATCAATCTACAAAAGAAAGGTTACTTTGGTAACATGTTGCTTCAATTAATTAATTTAAAATATCAAACACATAAAAAATAAAGAATAAAAAGCGCCAAAATTTAAATTTGACTCCATAAATGTATATATTCCAATCTAAATCCATAAAACATTATAACACTAACATCATATATATTAAATCAACATCTAAATATCACTAACATCATATATCGATCTCATATATACTATCATATATCATTAAATTCAAATCAAATCACTGGATATCATTGTATGTTATTCAACATGTAATCAACACTTGCTGAATCATATATTCACTCTTTATGTATTAATTCTTCAAAATATTTAAATTAAACAAAGAAACAAATTCACAGATGAACACGTTCTAACCCACAGATGCTAAGATCATTCTTTATATATGTAATTGCAAAATACAGATGAGGAAATACAATCAATTGCGAAAACCCATCCATTACATGTTTGTTAAAAATCACAATGTTATATATATGAATTCGCAATGCCAAATTAATTAAATTTCTTCTCAATTATTCAACATGAAGTCTCTCATACCAATTGTTGGAAAAACTTCAATTATGATAATGATAAAAATTTATTATTAAAAGTCATATCTTTCATGTTTAATTACCAAAAAGAATAAAATAGATGGGAAAGCATACCTAATTCCATAATAACAAATAAGATTGGGATTTTACACTTCATGATATTTCAAATTGGTGCTTATTAGTTTTCAAGAGAAAACTTCTCTCTATTTTCTAATGAGAAGATATTAGAAAATAAAATCATTATGCCTAAATTGGGGATCATAGCAATCTATTTATTTCTTGGCTTTTTTTTATTCATAATTCACCAATTATAAATAAGAAATATGACTTTTGAATGTCTATACATAAAATCTCATACTTAATGAGATGATTTAAATCCATTTAACTTTAAATGTTATTGAATCACTTTAATTTGAGTCAAACCTTATTATAGTTAATAATATACAATTATTATTGTTATTTACATATATATATATATATATATATATATATATATATATATATATATATATATATATATATATATATATATAGATATAATGTATATATCCAATAAAAAAATCTAACAATTCCTCCATTTATATACAAAAAAATGATATTTTTCTATAAAAATTATCTTCCCAAAAATAAATAGAACCTTAGTTTGATGAATGTGATCTATCGATTTAATTTGAATTTTTGTTCTAATTTTTCGAAAGTTTCCACAACAGCCATTTAAAACTATAAATTGTACCAAGGGATTGATGCATTTTTTGTTTGGTTAAAATTTTTGAAAGGTACTGGTCTCAAAATGCATGGACACGGTTTGGCTTACGTAATAAGGACTTTTAATCAGAAGCAGAAAATAAAGATTCTAATGCTATCCTATTGACATCATTCGTGCCCCAAAAACATTGCATCTTCTACAGCTAAAGCACCTTGCTTGTCAAGATTATATGGTATCTTCACACTAATTATGACTGTAATAACTATTAGCTAGATTATATGGTATCTTCACACTAATTATGACTGTAATAAACTATTAGCTAGAGATTTCGACTACTGCTAATTAGAAGGTGCACGACAACTAAATTTATGTATAACAATGCCTTAAAAATAATTGGATCGCCCAATGAACCGAAAATGAAAACAGTTTAAAGTTTTGTGATCGAACTTCAATTGAATCGGAATTTTATATATATTTAAATCCATTTTCTATATATTATTATTATTTGCAGGCCATTTAATTTATATTAGTTATTGAGTTTAGTGGAAAATATGCTAATTTCAAATAGATTTTGGACAAAAGAAATATATTAATATTTTAATTCTTAAAGTGATTGTGCAACTTGGCTGCCATTTTACCAATTAATTGTGAAGAATTTATTATTTATTGATCCCATTCCAAATAAAAATTAATCTCATACTAAAAATATGTGGACATACTTGGGTATAAATAAGAAGAGAGAGAGAATAGGATCACCCTAAAGACCAGGAGGGACATTTACATGCAATAAGAGTGTTTAAGCAATTTCAACTAATTAAGCACCTGAATACTTACGTTTAAAAATCTTATTTGTTGAGGGGTATGTGAACATATAGACTGATGCAAGATATCACGAGAAGACATGAAAGAAAAAAATTAGATAAAAAAATATTCACTAACATTATCACTTCATAAAATATGCATGTGTATCATATGGCATACTAATCTTTGAGCAAAAAGATTTAAATATTGAAAATAGTTCTGAGCAATCTTTCATTTAAAAAAAATCAAATGCAACAAAAATAATCATCTATGATAATAACAAAATATGGAAATCTCAAATTTAAGCTAACATGACTAAGGCCCCACACATCCAAACGAACACTTAAAAAAAAGGAGAGTCAGCTCTATCATCTATTTTACAAGAAAATAAACGGCGCAAACGGACATGCTTACCAATTAGATAAAATTTACAATCTAAGGATTGATGGCTAGAAAAATTAAGAATCATTTTCCTAAGTTTGGAAATACTCGGATGACCCAATAGTTTATGAATCAACTTTGAGGAATCCCCACTAGGACAAGGTACTGAAGATGCGGATTGAAGGTAATATGGTACTGTGACTCACCCTGCACCATTCGTCTATCCTATGCCTTGGTCCTGTGCCAAAACCGGGGGGTGGGGGGGGGGACAATTGAACGAACACCCAATATGGAAAGAATTGCATTTAACGACATCTCTCGAAGAGGTTTAGCCATACAAACACTTATAGTGGCAATTTTAATTCCATTGGTTATAGTTGAAAGAGTGCCTGAATATTAAATATGGACAAGGGGGGAAGCGATTACCAACAATAATGAATAACACTAAATAATTAAATTAATAAACATGAAAAATAAATAATAACGTTATATAATAAAATAATAATTATAATAATAAAGATAATAGGTATTTTAATAATAATAACAATAACAACAATAATAATAATAAATTTTTCTAAATGTACCAATCACAAACTAGTCAATAATGGGAGAATTTCATCCCCTTTTATAATTAAACTAAATAAAGTGGGTAATCATAATGAATTGTTCATTTTCCTTCTTTAGTCCTTTCATTTTCCACTAATATTTGAACCAAGCAATCCCTAATTTAAATTCAAAGCATTACCTGTGTGTTAAGTATATTGTCATTCTTAATACTTGCTATAAAAAGGGGCCATTATAAATTTCTAACATTATTCATATTTCTCTCTTCTCATAAATTTCTAACATTCTCGTTCTATTGCTTACCGGAAGAAATTAAGTTCTGGCCATTGGGTCAGGATGAGTTAATCTGCATCCTGAGGATTGGAACAACGTTGTCACTGTATCTGGCCCTCGGGATGCAGATTATCTCTTCCTTATGGCCAATAATTTGGGGTTCACTATTGTTTGCCTACTTTGCCGAGAAATATTTTTGTACTCTAATTAATAGGTATGTAATCTTATCTTACATAATGGAAAAAAGTCAATTATTAATTTTGTTGTTTATATGTCAATTTTGAAAAACTCACATATTAGGAGTGAAAATAAATAACTCAATCTGTAGACTCGTCACAATCTATCTAACTTATTTCTAATCTAATTTTTCCTAACTTATTTACAAGATAGATTAATTTTTTATCAATTTTTTTATCATTACACAAAATAGATTAGGTCATATCATTGAAAAGTTCAAACCAATAATTTTTATATATTAAATTATACAATATAAATATATAATGTTTAGAAAAAAAATATATACATTTTAAAAAATATGTAAAAAATTCTAACACATCTCCATTTTCTTAATTTTAACTTATATTATAATTGTTTAAATGGTTAATTTATAATTGTTATTGTAATTTATATTCATTATTTTGGAATTGAAACAAATTCAAATAAAGTTAGAATTGAATCAAATTTTGAGTTTTGGATCAAAGGGGGTTCAAATTAAAATATTATCATTAGTTCGAGCTTGAGCAACTTTTTATATTAATTGATATATTTAATAATATCAAAATTTAACTCAACTCAACTCATTCTACTCGTAATAATATTTTTAAAGCATACTTACAAATTATTTATAAGTAATTAGAGACTAAGTTAAGCTTTGAAAATTTTATATATGAATTAAGTCAGTAAATTTTAAGTTTGTTGAAAGCTTATAAGTTAAGTTAGGCCAATTTTCTTATATGAACCAAGCCTATTTTAGGCAAAGTCCAATTCAATTTAACTTATTTCCATCCCTATCATGTATATTAAAAATTCTATACTTTTTCAATTTTAAAGATAATAAAAAATTATAATTACTTTCTTCCTATTTAACTTATTTCCACCCCACCACATATACTGAAAATTCTATACTTCTTCAAGTTTGAAGACATTAAAAATTATAATTACTTTCTTCTTATTGAACGGGAGAAAAAACACATGAGTGTGTATAGATATTTTTGAATTTGTGAAGCATTTCTCATTTTTTTAATGGTCGATCGGGAGTGTAAAAGTATTTAATTTCTTTGACTTTGTGAAGTATTTCTCATTTATTTTTATGACTGAAGTGCATACGTATATATTTGCGAAAAAAGAGTTATAATATACTTATCTATTTTCACCAAAATTAAATTATTATATAAAATTATTTAGTATATGTTAGGGTAATAAGGAAAATTTTGGAAAAACAATCATAATGCATTTCAATTTTCTAAAATGACATATAACTAAATAGAAAAAATCTTTTAAAAATGATCAAGAGATAGTTTTTTCTAGTATTTAATAAATTATTCAAATAAAGTGTGAGAATCATATTCCAAGAATGTAAGACTGCTCATTTTCATTTTTTGTTTTTTATAACTTGGAAGAGTTGTCACTCAACTAACAAAATATGAAAATGTGGCTCTCATTTCCATGTATTTGTCACTCCTCTTTGCACCGTGTTGCTCGCATAGATAGCATTATTTTTAATTAAGGGAGGTTAGTTCACCAAATGTATATTCAGTTTTTCCTTTTTTTTTTTTTAATCATGAAAGTTGTGAGTAGGAATTCGTCTTAAAAGCTTTCCCTAATTAATGACCGAACTTAAACTAGGAATGAGAGGCGGCTATTTTCCTCTGAAAAATTTAAAGTCGTGTATTAATATCATATAATTGTATAAAAAAATCACATAAGTCATTCCTCCCCATAAGGTTTTTATTCTTTAACAATCTAAAATTTTACATCTTTATAATTTCAGTTGATGTTTTGAAAAAGGTACTCATATGCTATGTTTGCATGAAAGTGTCATAACCTTCCTTTTATCTAAGAGTTTTGATTAGGAAGGGGAAGAAATTGGATGTTTATAATTAATTCATTGGAATCGAAAGCCCCTCCACTAATTGTTTTGTATTTCTTCAACTTGAAGAGTTTTTTAAATATTTAAATAAAGGAAAAAAATCATGATTTAATCATATCATACATTATTCCCTTACCTTCTCTATTCTCTGACATTGACTTATTTTCTTCCCCTTCTAACTTTGAATTATACCATTAAAACTTAACATTGGTTTTAACCTAATAGCATCAATTGATGGCTAATTAGTTCTTACTTTTACCAAATAAGATATTTCCTCATTTGTTGTTCGGATAAGGGAGAATAGAGTAGAATTAAAAAAGGAATGTTACTCCCTTTGTATCGTATTATTTGTCATATTTAACTATTTTTATAGAGATTAAGAGAATAATTTAGTATATTTATTTTTACTAGATTTTTTAAAACTATCCTTTAGCTCAAAATCAAAATTTACTCCATCTTTTTATTTTATGCATAAAATCCAAAATGATTAAAAAATGAAGAGAGAAAAATTATGGAATAAATTTGTTGAGATATTTGAAAATAAATATATAGAATAATGAAACATTTATTAGTAAATAAAGGGTAAATTTGAAAAAATAATATTTAATGCATTACTAAATTTTTAAAATGATAGATGAAAAGGGGATAAAAAAATTCTTTTAAATGTGATAGATAATAATGGACGAAAAGGGTATGTTGTAACTTTTTGCTTGTTTTGGAATAAAAAGTAGAAGGAGATAGGAGATTATGGTTAACCTTCCAAAACCCTCCAAACATTTAATTTTATGTGTTTCTCTCATTTGAAGGTTTTTTGTTATCTATTTAATTTACTACTTTAACCTTCTACATTATTTTAATTTATATTTTTAACGCTCATAAATATATTACATTTTTTAAGAAGATAAAATTGTAATATATATATATATATATATATATATATATATATATATATAATTAGTATAAATTTTCATTTAACTATTTCTTATCATTCATTGTATAAATTTAAATACTCAAATTAGAGGACAAAAAATCATGATTTAATTATCCATTTACCTTTCTTTCTATTAGTGTATATGTCATAAAACTAATCATATGGATGATTATAAATTTGAATCATATTATTTTAAAGGCAATTCTAATTATCATATTTATACATAAATTATTTACATAATATATTTAATTATGATAATAACTTTAGAATAATTGTATTCTTAAATGTCCTTAGTCATTTATCATTGTAGATTGGGTTGCTCTAATACGTTAAGACTAGTATGTGTGGCGACTTATATCAGATATTAAGTCTACACGTGAGTATAAATTAGAGAACTTGTATACTAGACTAACCCACCCTAAGAATATTACATGCATCGTTATATGAACGTCATGAGTGATTCTAAATAATCATCATTAATATGATCTTTTGACCTGAAATTACCAAGGTTCCCTACATTTGAGTTTCATATTTTAATACTGCTCTATATCACTCATGGTTGAGTGAATGCAACGGTAGTTATTGGGTATATCACATATCATGTGGAGGGATTTGTGTGATCAAGATGGAATTTGTCCCTCCTATATAATAGGAGTGACATATATGGGCCCTTTGATTAAGTAAAACTGAGAAAAATACATGGTCATACTCAGATGGATTGACATGAGATGTTAATTATATTTATTTTAGTCAGCTTACTTAAGAATCAAGAAACCTTTGAATTAGGCTATATGAAAATGACACGATCCATGTCTCGTGCTCAATCTAAATGTCTAGGATAAAAGATCATAGATGATGATCACATATATAAGTTCAGTCAAATCACTAACTTTTTCATTACTTAGGTAACAATGATGTGTTGTTAAACACCACTCATTGTTTATGATCATTAATATGATTTATGATTATTGTCAATGTAATGAGAGTCTGTAGGGTCGCACACTTAGAACCTAATAGATTTGGAATTAATATATCAAATTGTTTGGGCCTAATATATGAGAATTTCATATTATAATTATAAGGCCCAATTATAAGCCTATAATTATACATGAAACAAAGTCCAATTAGTTAGGATTTTCTATGCACCTATTTAAATAGGCTTATAGGATAATAATATAGATAATTCACGCATCCCAAAATATAGAAAACCCTAGCAGCCCTCCTTGACCATAACCCTTGAAGAGCATAGCTAGCACTATGAGGCAAAGGAAAAGAATTCCAATCAGTGGTCATGGACGTTCACTGGTGATCTGTTGGTTCGTGTCGATACCTCAGAGTTTTCAACTAAAAGGAAGTCGAAAAGGTGATTAACAAACAAGTCCCTAAATCATTGGAAAGGTATTGACCAAATCCCTATTCTAATCTGACATTTTGCATGGATCTTTTAGCTGGGATTGATTAATTTTCGCTACATTTGTTTGACTCCCAATTCCAACACTATCCATGTCTTATATTCTCCTCTATTATTTTTCCTTTTCATTCTAACTCCTAACAATACAATGAGGGAAGAAAAAAAGGAAGTTCAAAGTTAGATTTATTAGAAGATTTAAAGTATACCCTACATTCTTTTCTCTTTTTTTTCTTTACCATTAAGGATTGTTTGAAATCAATAAAGATTGAATGTTTGAAAGTAATTACAAAAATTAAAGGAAATGTAAGAAAATCTCTTTTTTTCCTTAATAATAAATAGAATAGTGGTAACTAGTGTTAATTGTTCTCATTAAGCATAACCATAAAAGTATTCCCTTACTGTAGAATATTTATTTTAAGTCATAATTATTATTCAAATAATGAGTCCATCAACACAAACCTATAAAGCCTTAGCAATTGTAAGAGTCTTTCACCCTTTTATTTGTTTTTTCTTTTGTTAAATGAATGAGGCTTAAGGCCCAAAGAAAAAGGAAAACTATAAACTAACAAGCCTTAAGGTAGAAACCCTAAACACATCATCCTTAACCAAAGGACTAAGACTAGTAAGACACAATACAAGTTCTTTGAAACCTAATCCTTGTTCCAAGCTAGCTAAAGCTAACCAATCAACACACTAATTACCTTCTCTATATGTATGAACTATAATAACTTGTTAATCTTAACAAATTATCTCCCTGCACTTATAAAGGAAAGTATTGTTATGAAAAAGGTTACAATTAGAATTGTTCAACACATCCACTAACAATTTAGAATCTAGTTCAAGAATAATTTTATAATATCCAAGTGTCCAAGATAAACTTAAACCATGAATAGCCTCCCTATATTTAGTAATGACTGACATACATATACCCAAGTTGCACTAGAAACTCCAAAGCCATCTTCCTTCCTAATCCCAAATAAGCCATCCACAAGTAAAAATACCTAAGTTCTTTTTGGAAGCACCATCAACATTCACCTTATATCATGAGAAAGGAGAAGAGTGCCATTTAATATTCTACCTGACAATAAATGAAGATCAATCTAACAAGGAATATTCAATGGCCATAATGCACGAATGAACAAAATTTGTAATAATGGTATGTGGATTATGAGGCCAATGGTCTAGCCCTTTGAATATTCTATCATTCTGCCATTTCCATTGAAACTAGCAAGTAACATTCTAAGTAAGAAGCCGGTTTTCATCTAAGATCTAATTTTTATTCGAAGAGAGATTGGCTATAAACCAGTCTCTGCCTTCCAAACTATAAACGAGGAGTTAGCTTGGCATGGAAAAAGGGTTTTCCAAACTTCTTTAGCAGTATAGCAATTTCAAAGAATGTGAAATAAAGATTCCTCATGGCATTCACAAATCAAACAAATGGCTGACCTCATACCTATATGATAACATTCAACATTTGTCAAGAGTCCATTAAAGCAACATTTCTAGATGAAAAGATGAACTCCTTCGAGACTTTGAAAATGCTAGATTTTATTTCATAGGTTTTTATCACATACAGAGAAATAACATTAACTTATATAAGCACTTTTAATTATAAAATCACCAGAGGCAGTAAGATTCCAAAGCCTCATATATGGACCATGTTGAGGAAAAGGAGAAGCAACAACATGAATATTTAAAATGCAAACTTTAGGAAGCCATTTTCTAAGAAAGGATAAATTCCATGCACTATGAACATCAATTACATCAGTGACTTTAAGTTATAAAAAATGGTCAAGAATAGGAGTTAAAACATAATCCATGAGAGAGGATTGGCCCACCCATTTATCATGCCAAACTAAAGTGATAAGACCATCATTAACATTCATATGAACATGTTTCAACACCAACTTCCAAGCTTTCCCTAAACTGTTCCAAAATAAAAGTCCAAAGGTTTAATATTCACGAATTGATACCAAGTATCTTGTCTCCTATATTTTTGAGTCAAAACATTACACCAAAAAGAGTTTTCCTTGAAAAAGAGCTTCTAAACTAATTACCATAAACATGCATTATTCATACATTTGATATCTCTAAGGCCCAAACCTCCTTCATATTTTAGTTTGCACAAAGTATCCCATGCTATAGCGTGAAGCCATTTTTCATCAAAATAATAGCCCCAGATAAAGGACCTCTGATTTTTCTCTATAATATTCAAGGTCCTTCGAGGAGTGGTAGCACTTTGCATTGTGTACACTAGAATGGTGCCTAAAACTAATTTAGCAAGTGTAACTCTTCCAACCATAGACAAATAATTTGATTTCCACCTAGCAACTTTATCTTTGACTTTCTTAATTAAATGGGAGTAAATGTAATAGGTAACTCTTTGGGTAATAAGAAGAACCCCTAAGTACATGCCTAGATTAATGGACCAATTAATCCTACACCTATCCAAGATTTGATTTCTAGTTTCCTCTTTAACATTTTTAAAGGAAAAAATATTAGATTTGCCACGATTGACCTTTTGACCTAAGGTTATAGAGAAATCATCTAAATAAGACAACACAACCTAAATTTGAGTAATGGTACCCTTACTAGATAATAAAAGATTGTCAACAAACATAAGATGAGAAATGCCTGGGCCATTCCATCCTACTCTTAAGGCAATCCAATAACCAATCTTAACAACATTAGAAATGATATGATAGAGCCTATCCATGTATAAAACAAAAGGATAAAGGGACAAAGGGTCTCTTTGACGCAATCCACTAATGGGAAAAAAGGTCTTTAGTTTTATTACCATTCCATAGTACATTATTAGAAGTGGAAGTAACACAATGCATGATGAGATCAATCATACCTTGGTCTAGATTAATCTATTCCAAGACTTCTTGAATAAAATTCCAATTTAGATAATCATATGCTTTCTCAAGATCTACTTTAATAGCAAAGAATCCACGCCTCCCTTTCATTTTACTCATGGTATAAATTAACTGCTAAGCTATTATAATGTTATCTTGAATGCACCATCCAAGTACAAAGCTTGCCTGGAAAAGGGGAAATTAAATGGGGCATGAACTCCTTCAAGCAACTAACAATAATCTTAGAGATACATTTGTAACTAACATAAGGAAATAGGTCTGAATTGATTAATAAATTTAGAATGATCAATCTTAGGAACTAAGCATATAAGGATTTTATTAACTGATGAGATATCTCCTTCTTGAAAGGCCCGCACCACAAAGTTATATACATTTTCTCCAATAATTAGCCAATTATTTTGAAAAAAGATGGCTAGGAAACCATCATTACCTAGAGCTTTTGTTTTACTAATTGAGAACATGGTTTTTCTAACATCAGAGTATAAGACTGGCTTTCTCAATTTGTAGTTTTGAGAGCTAGACAAAACTAGGTAGTTTGTTCTAGTCACTAAGATCAAACAATCAAACAAGTTATCATAAAACAAATTTTTATAAAAATCACAAATAAAAACTTCTAGATCTTTTTTGTCCTCCACCCAAAGACCATTAAAGTTACACAACATTTTAATAAGGTTTTGATTCCTCCGAACAATGGTCTTTGAATGATAATATTTTATGTTTCTATCCCCTTATGTGAGCCAAAGAGTTCTAGATTTTTGATGCCATAAATTTCCTCTTGATTGAGAATCTACTCTAGCTCATCCTAAAGTTAAAGTTCCAAATTTTGTAAGAAATTATCATGTTTTTCCAAAGAATGCTAAATACCCCCAAAAAACATAAAAATTCTCTTTTTTCTCTTCTTGATATGGCAAAAAACATTTTTATTCCATTCATCCAAAGCTAGAACAAGAAAAGAAAGATTATCTTCTTTACTAAGGCCCATACGTCATTCAAATTGGAGGAAAATAGAAAAGTCCTTATTTGAAAGCTAGGCAACTTCAAAATGGAATGGCCTACTATCATTATTATCAGTAACATCAAATAAATTTATTAAAATAGGGTAGTGATTAGAGAAGGCTCTTGGTAAAATTCTACTAAAAGCATCTCCAAAATGAGCTCTTTAATTAGCTTAACATAAAGTTTTATCAAGCTTTTTTAAATAATTAAGGATGCTTTTAACATTTAAGGCCTTTCCAAGTAAACTCCCACCTCTTAATTTTATTTCTCAGAGATTACAATCATTGATCTTTCCATTAAAAAAATTAGCATGATCCTAATTAAAAAGAGCACCTCTTTTCTTCTCTAAGGGGTCCCTGATGTCATTGAAATCACTTGTGACTAGCCAAGGTGCTTGAGGAATTTTACCTAACCTTTCAAGATTTTTCCATAGTTAGACTTTAAGAACTATCCAAGGATTAGCATAGACAATAATTAGGAACCAATGATCACCATTGTCTAGAATAATTTTTAGATGAACAAACTAGAAATTAATTTCACACACTTCAACCATAACTTTATGGCTTTTCCAAGCGACCCAAATACTACCAGAAAAGCCTTCACCATCAGCTAAACACCATTTATCAAAACTAAAAGTAGTAAATAAAGAAACAACTCTATGGTTAGGAATTCTCATCTCTATAAGACCCACAATTTTTAGGTTTAAGGAATCTAACATGATAGATAATTTATCTGTAAATTTATCTTTACCTACACCTCTGCAATTCTAAATTAATAATTTTTTTAACATTAAAAAAAGTTAAGAAGAGAGGAGATAAATGAATTTGACAAGAAATGAGCATCAGAAGGATTTTTTTAAAAAAATTCCAACTAGATTATCATGCATAACATAATCTAGTTTAGCTCCATTAGTTTAGACCATAGATGATTTTTCGTGCCTACTAGAATTAAAAGTCTCTGCAATATGAAAAACAATCATGGTACCCTAGGAAACTATAACATTGGAAGTATTCACATAGGCATCACTCCCAACATTCATAATATTTATATTTTTTTAAAATCATAGAACTCCATAGCTTCTAACTATTTATTGATTTTTTCCCTCTAATCAAGCTTGCATTTGTCATATGATGAATTTTTATGCGCCTATTGTCCTTAATCAAAAATATTATTAGCTCTTGATTTTGACTTATTGGACAAAGCCTTAGTTGACTCAGAGGCTGGTCTCGTCACCACATTAACCCTTGTTCTTTCTTAGACTATCACATCATAGACTTCAGTCGTATTATGTTCCTCATTCTAAAGAATAGCAAATTGAGAGTTACTAGCAAATTATCCTAACCTCCATATTAACTCTGAGGATTAGAATTCACAGCCACTGATTTCTTCCTTGGTCTTTTTATTTTCTAAGCTATCATCCACTTACCAAACTTATTAGAATTCTTCTCATTCTTTATATAGTTAGCAATTAGGATTCTCATCTCATCTTCCATATTAGACTCTTTAAACAACACAGGGCATATCCCTGAAATATGGCCATATCTCCCATATTGGAAATAGATTATGTGAAGACTTTCATATTGAATACTAATGCTTATATTGGATGGAAAACTCAAATAAAAGCTCTTTAGAAATATCCACTTCAACATAGATACGAGCATATTTACCCCTAGCCTGCTTCATTATGGTATCATCAACCTTTAAGGTCTTACCAATTCTATTACCTAGAAAGGTAAGATTTTTTGTATCAAATAGGCAGATTAGACCTTATCAATAGTAACCTCTATAGGATCAAAGGAAAGATCCCAAGAGCGCACTATCAAGTAATGGTCAAACAAAAGCCATGGTCCACCAATGAGGACAAATTCATAATTCGAGAAGGCACTAAATTTAACAAGATAAAAATCCTCCACTAGGTCAATAATATCTATAGCTCCATCCCTAACCCATAGTTTATGCAATTTGGACTCCAAAATGTGAAATCCAATTTTTCATCCAAAGAGTTTGATTTTAAGAGTCTTCTTCTAAGGTTTATTCATTCTCGCTTCTTCACTTGGAAAGATAATGATATTAGGACAAGGCCTCTCATCATGCACTGCCTTATAAATAGAGAAACCACTAAAATCCTTTTCATTGACCTCCTCATCTGAGCTTTTAATAGTCGTTATCACCAAAATCACCCACCAATGAATCCCTATAGGATTTGTTTCGAGTATCATTTACCTATGTATCATCCAATAGAATATTATCATTATAAGCTAATGGCATACTTAAGAAGCCCCAAAATTTTTTGCCATCTGAAAGATTTTACTTTGAATTATGCTCATCATCGTTCCTTCTATCCTCCAAAATTGGAGGAATGAAGGATTTATTCTCCCCATCAGCAATGGATGCCTAGAAAGTATGAATTCTTGTTTCCTTTTTTTACCAAAGGATGCGTATTTCAAAACCAAATTCTCAAAATCCTTAAAGAATTATTATCCTTTTCCTCCACACCCTTAATTGATAATAAATTAATGCTATTTTATATCAAACCCATGACCTCTAGATTAAATAATGATATGATATCAAGAGGCAAAATTCACTCCTTTAAAGTGTGAGATGCACTTTTGGAGAATAAAGTGGCTAATCACAATCATTAACAAGAATATCAAAGGCTAAAAATTTGATAAATAACAAACTATCAAAAAAGTAATTTTTGTTTAATTTATACTTATCCCTTCCTTTGATTTTCTCACTAACAACTGTGATTATCCACTCTACCATCTAAAATGCATCTTACACTTCAAAGGAGATAGATTCCTACTAGGCCAACTACCTTAATGATATACTTTTTTTTTCTTTTTGTTTATTGTTTCTCAATATCCTTTTTTTCTAATAGCAGCAAACTCAAATTACTTAATATAGGCATAATGTATTGGGTTAGATTCAAACCCAATACATATATAAAGAGGAAAATGCCAAAAACAATGATAGCCTTCACAATTAATTTATTATGTTAATAGTTAGTTAATTTAATTAACTATTAACTATTTATATATAAATGACATATAAAGATATGAATATATTTTATGATTTAATTAAGTATATGTGCATGTATGTATATATACATTATATATGTTTGTATAAATTAATCTTATTAGATTTTACTTTTAATGTGAAAAAATTTTAAATTTAATAAATAATTATTTTGCAAAGTTATAACTTATTATAACAATTATTTTGTTAAAATATTAATTTTGTTATGTAAATGTAAATAATGAAAATTTAAATTATTATTTATTATTTACAACAAATTGTTTAATTCTAGTATATATTAGATTATATCAGTACATATATAATTAAGAACGTAGAGTAACATAACGGTTAAGCATAAAGTAGTATATATTAATAAGCATAAGGTTAACTTTTCATACTTGCACGTTTAATAAAAAAATAAGCGAAAATGATTATTATTATTATTATTATTATTATTATTATTATTATATAAATGGAATTTTTTTAATTTATATATATATATATATATATATATATATATATATATATATATATATATATATATATAAGGAATTAACTATTTCAAAATATCGAAATCCTTCACTTTTTTAAATTTGCTTATTAAAAACCAATAAATACATTGAATTACAAACTATTTTTTAATTAAGTCAATCAGTTAAAATAACTTTAGTAAGTTAAAGGTGAATAAAAAGTTGTTTAGCAAAGATCCACAACATCGGTTGTCATTGGACACCACTAAGTATGTCGCCTCCCTGGCCTTTCTTCCCCTGTTATTTCCATCTAATTTTCGTCATCTAGACAAACTTATAGGTGTCACCGGCGTCGATTTAATATGCACATTTATGTGTGATATTGACTATCACAGTTTCGAAAACATATAAATTTTAGAGTAGATTATATTTTTTTTTCAATTGTAATTTTATCCTTTTTTTTTCAATTAAGTTATGCCTAATTATTATAAGTGTTAAAATCCATCTATTTAATTTTTAATGATTAACACTTTATTCACCTAAATTATTTTTTATTTAACTTTTAAGGAAATTTACACATAAAATACACATATTCTCAAATTTTGATCTAATTTGATTCTTATTTTCAAAATTAATTTAGCTAAAAAAATTAATCTCCATTTAAGATTTGTTGAAGCAAAGTAGTCAGAAGAGTGATGGTTTTGAATGTTAAAATTTCTTAGGGATAAATTGATTCTAAAAATGAATGAAAAATTAAAGCAAACAGAGAGTATGTGTGTTTTACATATATTTTCTATTAAATTCTTTATAAAGTATAATTTTAGTGAGTAAAGTATTAATTGTTGAAAATATAGGCGAATAAATTTTAATACCTAAATCTACTTATGGATTAGGTAAAAAAAAAGTAAAATTGTATGAATACAATGTAATATACTCTAAATTTTAAAAAATTTACTTGAGAGTGAATGAAGAATGTGTTAAAATCAAAATTTTACAAGAATAATAATTCTAATTAAATTATGTGAAAAGATAATATTAAAATATAGATAAAATAAATTACAATTACCTAATAAATTTATTTGTGATGAATGATGAATCTAGATCTCCTATAAATAATGAGTTACTACTACTAATCTCAAAAATGGACTTCAATAAGAGTTTGTTGCTCCTATCACCCCTAGATAAGTATTTGATTTAAGGAAATAGTCTGACGCCGATAAAAAGTTATCAAAATTAATATTAAGATTTAAAAATATTGACCCTTATTTATATTGTGATATTTATTAAGTCGACTCCTTACCAAAAATCACCTATTATCATGCTAATGGATTATATTGTCACTGTGCTCAAATTACACAGTCATTTTAATATTAAGTCAAATTTTTTATATTTTATTTTATTATTAAATTAATCAGTTCATAATAAAAAATCTAAGAGAATGATCCGATAATATTTCACAAAAGAATTGATGCGTCATTTGTTTGGTTAAAATTTCAGAATGAGAATGGTTTCCAGTTGCATGGGCATGGCTTACCTTACGTAATAAGAACTTTTAGAAGCTTAGAAGATTGGAATCGTTTGGCGATCTCTGGATGCTAACGCTATCCTCTTAACACCTTTCATACACCAACGCAATGCATCTTCTACAGCTAAAGAACCTTAAACATTAAGATTTTGAAAAAGTTTATAGTGTTAACGAATATTCATTATTACTCCTATACAAATTTTAATAGCTATATTAATCTTTTTATAAAAATCAGTTGAAAGATATATGTAATATATTTTAAGAAATAAAAATTAAATTTAATGCTGAAAATTGAAAAAAGTATGCACTAAATAAAAATGACATGGAAGTACAGAGTCTTCGGTGCTAACGGAACTGTACAAATTCTTTCCAAGATTAGATGGTATTTTCACATTAAATATGATAATATTTAATTAAATAGAGATATAGAGATATACTGCCTATCCATACACAGATATATCACTGGATTGGTCAATATTCATCGGGTCCTCAAAAGGACTGACAGCAAGTAAAATTGATATGGCCGTTGCTACCGTATACCCTTCCGGGAAGGGGGGGAAGAATTTTTGCAAAATTCTTAGTGCGAAATTTATAAAATTCAACCTTATAAATGTATGAGTACAAATTTTATTTACAAAAAACTGAAACTACATTATTTAAAGTTACAACATTTAGTAAAAATAATTATAAAATTTTATATAAAATAATGCAACGTTTGAAAATTTTATAAGAATTGGCAGGGAGATGAGTTTGGATATGACGGCTTACATTTTAGCCGTGCCCACTTATCTTTTGAGATTTAAAATTTTAGTTTTTAATTTAGTATGATGGTATGATATACCTTTAGAAATGCGTAAGACATGCTTCATAAATGTTGCATTTTTATTCTATCTCTCTCCTGTTATTATTTACTTATTACTTCATTCGCATATTTCTAATATTACAAAGATTTTTAGGGCAACAATCACTGCTATAGAATCCATTATTATAGAAATGTAATATAAAGTCGATTATTTAATAAGTTAAATGTCGGTTGTGAACAACATATATACTGGCCAACTAAAAGAGCAAAACTTAAACTCAATGACATTTATGTCAACAACATTTTTAATAGGATAATAATACACTAAGAAAGGGTGAATTAGTATTTATTAAAGTAATTTTAAATTTAAACTTTTAAAAATATTTAGTTCTTTTCAATTTGCCATTTTGAAAATCCCCAAGATAAGCATCGAAATGTAAATGAAAAGATTAAGTATATAAAGATAAATAATAAAGTGCATAGAGTAAAGAGAGAAGAAAAGAGAAGATAGTACTAATATTATTGTGGTACGATTGTCCAAAAGAAAAAGTATTCCTTTGGGTTTACTCTACTTTCCCAAGGTCATCAAAACTAATTTTAATAATTATCTACTAGCATTTTTTTCCTTTTGCAAGCTCAAGTATATATTCTCACTTGATCTTTCAATGATTTAAGCAATCTCACCTCAAACACTAAAGGATTTTCTTCTCACAATCCTATCTATAAGCTATTTGAGAGTTCCCTCACTAAGAGAACTTTAAGAGCCTTCTTGAGAGAAGAAAGAAGCTTGAGTATTGTATCTTTTTATTTTGCCTCTGAGGTAAGCTTCTCTCTTTATAGTCAAATAAGTGAACTAGCCATTAGAGAGTTTTCAACTTTCAATGAGCAACTTCATCTTAAAAAGTCTCACTATTACAGAATAGTTAATTGATGTTATGTATTTAGGGGATTACATATTGAAAAGCGACTAACATTTAATCAACTATTGTAGTATATATGGTTTTAATATCATATTATAAACTATCATTAAATAAAATAATATTATTATTTTTTATTCTATGAAAATTGATATCATTTATGTTTCTATAATTTTAAGAAATAGCATTAAACGCCATTTACTTTCTAGAAATTGACATCTAATAACTAGAATAACACATAGGTTTATTTAAATAATTGACATTGTATGCTCATTGAAGTTTATTTAAATAACCGACATTGTATGTTCACTAAATCTACCCACCTAAAGCCAACCTCAAAGTCCTTACTCCCTCATCTTAAACCTTAACCTTATCCCTATACCCTAACCCTAATTCCTTACTCCCTTGTCTCGAACCCTAACCTTGTCCCTATGCCCTAACCCCAATTCCTTACTCCCTCATCCTCCTTATTTTCCTTGTATTCTTAATTAAATATAAGAATCTAACATCTTCTATTACACTAAAGAATCCAAATTTAAATAAATTTAAAGAATAAATTAAATAACAAAAAATTGAAAATAATGAAAGGTTATACAGTACTACAATAAAAAATGAATGCTTTACTAAACCTATCTTGACACTTGTATCTTAATATGCAGGGTTTACACTCATCAAAAAGCCTATTGAATATAATACTTGTAAATATAATAAACATTCATAAAAAATTGATGCATTATACATTTTTATATGAAAACATAATAAATAATAAGATAGAATGCTAAAGAAGATGAATGAGATCAAATTTCTTACCGATGCAACCATGTAAAAGTTCAATGATAGGCGACACAATAAGATTGAATAAAAAACCAAAAAGTAAGTTATAAAAACAAACATGAAAGAAAAAATCATCATAATTATATTCAAAGTTTTTTATTAAATATTAAATCTCACATATTTAGCCATAAACTAATCGAGTTTTAATCCTACATGGTAATTAACGAGCAAAAATACAAAATCAAAGAGAATCATATTAAGTTTGGAAAGAGAACATACCTTGTTAGACAAAGATTCATTTTAGGATTGGAAGAGTTTCAGGATGAAATTTTTAAATGGTGTCATACTTCACTCTTTTTATTTTTAACTTATACCATGCTTTAATCTTTTCATTTTTAATTTGCACCTATGGCCTAAGTTTTCATGTTGCTTTTTACAATGAACTGACATAATCTACTATTAGATGTCAATTTTATGAAAATATTGTTGTCTTTAATACAATGATATTATCTTATTAAATAATATTTAACGCCAGTTACTACACAAAAATCAATATCATAATATATGAATATCTTTTAATAAAAAAAAAGTTTTCCTTCCTTTTAAGCAACTTTTTCTATAACAATTTCCAAACAATCCTAAAACCTTTCCATAATCATTTCAAAATAGTCATACACAACAAACACATATATATTAGACTAAGATTAATTCAATTGTGCACATCATATATATTAGAATTTACAATTTCTAGTTTATATCACACATAAACACACACACATATGTGCATATATATAACAAGAACCTAGAAACACAACATATATATATATATATATATGTCACAAATATATACAGGCAACAGTATGATATCTCTTAAGTTTAAATCCTGTAAATATCATTTTGTGAACTGATATTCTTTGTTCATTATTCGAGTTACTTTAAGTAAATTGGTAATACTAAAATTCCTTTTTGCATTACTAAAACTAATTCTGCAATTTTATTTACTTTTATATTAGTAAATGAATATATACAAAGAAAAAATTATTATTTATAATAAACAACAAACTTTTCATTTATAATAAACATAAATGGCATCCCTACACAAATTAAAAGAAAAATTGCTTAACTTCTGCCAATAATTCCTTTATATTACTTAATTGCTTTATTTGCTATGAGTCATTAATTATCCCTATTTTCCAATGTCCAAACATGCTAGCTGCTTGTTTTATGTGTTTTCTCAAATTTGATAATAAATATTCTATTTGTGCTAGACCAATTGTTCTATATGATGCTAGGCTATTATTCTAGAATCTTTTAAAGATCCATGCATTAATATAGAATATAATGATGCAAAAATTGCAAGTTACAGTAAGATTATAAAGCATTAAAACTCATACCTCTATGAACTATGTCTCTTACAATAGGTAAAAATATTGTGCATAAAGGTATAAGTTTTAATAGTCCATAATCTTATTGTAACTCAAAACTATATTATGCATTTATACTTGAAAGACATTCTATAACAATAGCCTTACAATGGATAATAACAAGTAGTAGAGCATAAATAGGAACTGTTTTACTAAGTTTGAAACAACACATAAAGCAAGTAGCATGTCTCCAATCTCATATTGAAACACAATGATAGTCAAAAATGCATACCAAATGAAGAAATCAAATACTTTATCAAACATAAAATTAATGAAATGAAGCACCTCAAAGCCTTTTTTTTATGCGAGGAGAGTTATCTTCATAGATTACTAATTTCTTTGAAATAGGCAAGGAAAGCCTGTTTATAGGCAATGAGAAAAATAATTAGATGTTGGTTATTAGTTTAAAACTAACATCATAAGTCTACTATTATAATGACTTAAGACATTAGTTAAGTGCTAAAATGACATGTAAACTATTAATGAACTTTCATGATGATTGAAAAGGACTTACATGACGATCATTAAAGACAAACTGACATTGTAATTTCAAATTTATGAATTATCACAATGATTAAAATGGACTTGAATTATGGTCATAAGAACCAATCAATGTTGTAAGTTCCTTCATTATTTCCATTAATAAAGTTATCTTCAATTCCATTCATTTAGATTTCTTCAGTTTCATTCATTTAAAATTCTTCATAAATGGATTTATTTAGACATCCTTATATTATTGGAAAATACCATTATATAAGATGTTAGTTAGTCTCAAAAATTGACATTTTTATATTTGTCATTTCGTCAGTAGAGTCTTTTTTATTATTACAAATTTTTATTATGTAAACAACAGAATATGAAAAGAATATTATTTTTAATCCAATTTAACATAAAATGTTATATCTATTTCATTTTGACATGTCTTCTCTTTGTTAATCTATCTAATCCAATTGCCTATTATAGAATTTAAAGTAAAAACAACATAAATGTGCAAAGAGAAATAATTTTACAAATTTAAAAAATTTTAATTGTCATTGCTCTATTTATAGTCAAAGTATAAATGGATGAGTAAAGAAAAATAATATTTTTGCAAATTTATAGAAAATAACTACACTAAATTATTAATAAAGAAAGAATACATATCTACATAAGAATATACAAAAATATTGGAAAAACTACTATGTATCAAAATCTTCATTCTCAATGCAAATTCTAACATTATTGCTTAAATTTCTCTAGTTTGTATACTCCAGTGGGAAATAAAAGTCTTAGGAAAGAACCAAAGGTTAATGTTCTTCTACAGTATGCTCTTTTAATGAAAAAGGAGTAAATTCAACAATTTTTCCATTCATTAACTCTTCCATTTCACTCATTCCATCAGAAATGAAAGAGTATATAGTATGAGAGAAATAAAGGTTAAGGTTCTTCCATTATACACTCTTTTGATGAAAATAGAGTGAGAGATCAGTAGTAATATTATATATTAAACTCATCATACTCAAAAGCCCATTGGAGAGATGTTAAAAGAGTTTATAATAAAAGCTAGAGTTCTAGCAAATAATTATAGAAAAAACTAAATGTTAGTTATTAAAAAAAATCAACATTGTATGATTCCTTGATTTCTAGCATAACTCCATAAATGCCTTTTGGACAATAATTATTAATAAGGACCAATATCCTTGCTTTTATAGTTTCTAATGAGATTTTTGAATTGCCTTTTAGATGATAGCTATTAACTATAACCAATGTCCTATGAGGCTTTTGAAATTCAATTTAGAAGATAGTTCTATATAAAATTAACATGGCATCAATTGTATTCTTATTCATCATTTTAAATTTTTCATAAAATTTCAAAATGTCACCTCTTAAAATAGATATCAATTTTGTTGTAAACTAACATCTATCAACTGACATAAATCATTAAATTTTACTAATGGCTTTCTCTCTTCTTTTAAGTTTTCTAGATAGCTTGTTTTTCCAAATTTTGAATTTGAATGATGTGTAAGATCAACAACATCAGTTAAAGGCTCTTGATTTTTCAGAAATTAGCTTGACATGTCATTTTCATCAAAGTACTGGTTTACTTGCTCTTTTAAATAGATTTGAATTTGATGCTATCAAGTTCTTTCTAACACATGTACCATGCTTATTCCTCATAAATCACATTATAATATTTTGAAAAGTTAACATTAGATGGCATTAAACAAGAAGCAATTTGCATTATAATATTCTAAATTTTAGCAAGATATATTGTGACCTTTTGACATATTTGGAAACTAACTACACATACTAATTATATTCATTCTAAATAAAGCATTTACATATGTAAAAATAGTTTGAAATGATTAATGTATACGCATGCAAAAAAAAAGAGCAATTAAGCAATGTTGCACTAAAAAACTAATGATTATGTTTTTTTTTAAATAAGATCTATCTTTGAAATTTAAAAGTAATCAAATTAATTTATCATCATCAAAACTTATTTCAATCAATATTTTAGAAATCATTTAGGGATCCCACATTTTATATTCTCCCCTTTTTTAATGAATCCCACATATATTCTCCCTCTTTTTGATAATGATACATAGTAAGGATATTTGAGAATAATGGATTTTAACAAATCAATAAGACAAATGTAAGTTCCATTATGAATCTCAACTTCAGAAGTTTTATCTTTTGACAAAGGGGCTTTCATCATTATTCTTCCTTTTACATCTACCATGCTTCAAATTCATTGACTATCCTTTCTTAAGTAATTGTCCTAAACTTTGTAGATTGTTCTTCATGGTAAACATATATAAAAATTTGTTATACAAGCATGACTTCCATCATTTTGCTAAATCAAAATGTTTCCCTTACCTTCAACAATAACTATATTGTTGTTTACAAATTTTACTTTAAAGGCTATTATGCTATCTAGTTTAAAGAACAAGTTCTTTGTCACGACCCAATTTTAATTGTAATCGACGTAGATCCCAAAATTTGATTTCCACAAACCTTAACAATTTTAACCTTTTTTATCTAATTGAAAGTTCTCAAATTCCAAAGGGACTTGAAATTCTCTTTTAAATTTTTATGGAAATATGAACAGAGTCTCTCCTATTTTTAAGCACTTCTCAAGGGTCACACACCTTAAAATATTAAAACTTGTATTATTTTCCAAATATGATAGAATTAACATACACATAACACTATATAAATCTCAAACTTATACACAAATAAACATTTCAATTCATTAAATGATGGATCAGCAACATTTCTATTTCAAATACTAATTCTAACTCAAAGAGAAATGCCAACTATCAAATCTTTTTAATAAGAAGGTCTTGCTTCTTCATGGATGCAATAAGACTCGAAGGCTCTTTTTTTTGCCTAAAAATATTAAAAATAAGATAGGGTGAGTTACAAGAACTCAGTAAGCATACATCTATCACTAGGTTGCAGGAGAATAATATTGTAATTAATATTCATAGGTTAAATATGTATTAATATTAAACTTTTAACAAACCCATTTTTCCTGAATTTTTGAAGCATGTGAAACCATACTAGTAATGGGAGTTTCCTTGCACATAACTTTGCATCTCACCTCACAATTCACAAAAATATCAACAATTTGTTAATACATCATTATCGTATCATAAACTACCCATTCCAAGTAAACATCACAATCATAACTAGCCATTAAGATTGATCACGGACAAATCATCTCAATCACACTAGCAGTAATATCTAATCACAGATAATTTCCAGTATTACTTCATATCACATTTCCAATTATGGTAAACATACGTGTAGCAACTTTATATTTCCAAATCAATATTTTATTTTTCTCAACTTCTCGTCGAGAATTTCTTATCCAATTTCTAGATCAATCTTATATCCTTCTTAACTATTTGCTAGGAATTTCTGTTCTAGCTTCCATATCAATGACCCCATCACATTTTCAACCTCAATACCATTCATGGTATATAATCTTAGTTTAAATACCAATTTCATTTTAAGCATTTGTTTATCAACATAAGGCGAACATTAACATATAACAATATCTAAATAACAACATTATCATGCCTTCATATATAGTCACAACACTCATTCACATCTTAACATAATGCACACTATAATCCTTAGCATACAAGTGCAAAAAGGAATTCAATTATAAGCATTCAACAATTATTAAAACATAACCATGCTTTCGCTATGCACTTTGATCAATTAACATTTACTCAAACAGCTAATGATATTTATAAACCACAAAACTAAGTTCACATATAAATATAAAATTTGTGCTATCAATAAAGAGAATATAATTCACAATAATTAAGCTATCCTTTATCATTAAAATATAAAGTTGTGGTGAGATATACACTCACATGATGAAATGAATTTGCTATAAAATCTCAGAGTGGTTCATATCATTCCCCTCCCATCCTTTTATCTACTCAAAAATGCTCATGCTTTTGAGAAAATCCTAAAATACTTGCAATTATCTTTTCTCTTGTCCATGTTTAACAATTTATAATATTAATTATATAAATATAAAAGATCATATATATTTCCTCCCAAAGATCTCTTAACTCCTTCTGTAAATCTCTTCATTTATTCTTTTAATATTTTTAACTCTAGCTTAAGATAATTAGAAGCCATATTTTGATATTTTCTTATTACAAGCTCCCTTTATCAATATAATCTTGTTTAAAATCCTAGGGAACTCTAATCAAATCCTTTAAGCTAACCACGTACTTACTTTTCAATATTTTAAAAGTTATACTCAACATTCAAAATATGCATGGAATAGGCTTTATATTTCAAGTATGACACAACTCAAAATATTAGAGTATAATTTTTCCAAGAAGATTCCAATCATAGCTTAAATCCCACTCTAATACAAATACATAATTAAACTGTGCTATAGCTCAACATGAATGACTTGACTAAGCCTTTATGTTATAACCTTCCAAGAATTTATTAAGGAACTATGCATAAACACTAATCTCTAATCATAAGTATAAATTCCAAACTAATATAAATGTGTACATATAAATGTGAAATCAGATTGTACTATAATTCAACATCACCACCTAAATCCAATATCCACAAGAACAAACTTCTTTGATTCCTACATAAGTTTGTCATTACCGTAAAACAAGATATTCTATTTATATTTTAGTCATTTTATTTTAATATTATATAGCATAAAAAAATTTATTTTTTCCACCATGTATTTGAATATACGCAAAATAAGTTTTTTAACACAAACATTCAACAATAAAAATATAAGAATTTCATAACATAAATCAACTTATCTTAGTAAGTTAACCTTGCTAGAACTTCACTAATGGTAAAAGCTCACCAAATCCCCAGCGGTTAAAGCAAGACAATAGCTCTTCGATGGTGTTCTCGACTATAAACAAACAAATCCTCCCAGCCTCCACTAGCTAAGATCGACCAAGATGAAGCTGGAAGAAAGTACCACAATAAGAGCAAGGGAGAGTGTGGTGGTGGAAGAGAGAAGCTGAAGACCTTGCTTTAGGCCTCTATTTCAATTTCTAGCTATGAACACAGCTCACATCCACAAGTGACAGCTGGCCTCATGTGACGCTAGACCGACGAAGTTGATGGCCCTCGTGTGGTGATAAGGACAATTTGACAGTGAAAAAAAGAAAAGAAACAAAAAAAGAGAAAAGGAAAAAAGAAAGACCAAGCAAGAAAAGAGGAGAGGTAATAAGAATAGGAGAGGAAATTAACAATTAAAAAAGAAAAGATCCAATTAGCGGGGAAAGCTAGCTAAATAAAATAAAGAATAGGCGAAAGGTGATGCAAAGTGAAGACAAAGGGAAGGAAAGAGAAAACCCAGCTTTGGGATTTTATTCAATGTGGCTAGAGTACACAACTTATTTTACACCTAAAATCTCAACCACTCATCTTGCTTACCTAACTTCCCTTCACTAAATCCTAACCATTCACATCATAAAACTTATTTTATTTGAAATATCACTTTATGTATTTTCAATCCTCCTCTAACACATACATATAAATACATATATTTGTAATAGCTTAATAAATTTAAAAGTCCTACAAGAAATATGTAATATCCCGAATTTTCAATTCTATTATTTGAATCTTTAAATTCTGAGGCTGTAGAAACGAAGAGCATGATTGAATTAGCTTAGTGGGTGAATCTTAAGTTGAAAGGGATTAAGTGTAGGGTAAACGAAATTTTTGAAGGAAAAAAGGATAGTAGGGAAAAGAATTTATTTTCATAAGCAGTATAAATGATCAGAGGAGGTTAGAGAACCCTAAAAAGGGGAGTTATCTAAGTCTGACAGTGTAAGGAATTTTAAACAGACAGAGACCCTATGGACTAAATTGCAAAAGTGCAGAATCGGGTGTGGTTAAAGTGAAATAACTAAGGAATTAGGATCTAATATGAATAACTAAGATTTTGGGGTGCAATATATGATTTTTATTAGTGTGACCAATGGATTTATGACAAGTGTCATTGTTAGAAAAATATTGGCAAGAATAGCCTTACTTTTGGTGAAAAAGGACTAGTTTACCCTTGGAATTATCAAAAATGGCAAGAATACCCCTAGAAGCTTCATGAAAACCCTACCCTCTTCTCCATTTCTCCAAAAAGCTGAGGAAGACTCCATGAAAGCTCCAAAACGTGCAGGAGAGAGAGAGAAAGAGAGAGAAAGTTTCTTTTGAATTTTTCACCCAAAAATAGTGAGATTTAGGCTTGGGGGTAGAAGGGAAAGTTGCTCTCCTCATCAAGCTCTATCCATTGGTGTGTTTAGATTAAAGAAAAGCTCAAGTTTGATCAAGTTTGGGGAGCTCTAAGTAAGGATTTTCAAGTTGTAGCAAGAGGTAAAGTTGTTCTCCTCTAAAAGCTCTTTATTGTGCTCTTGTTAGTTTTCTTGAAATCTTGATGTTGGTGTGGTCAAAGGTGGTTGAACATGGAGTTTAGGATGATTTGAACATGTTTAATGGTGTTTTAGATGTTGTTATATTGATCTATGGCTTTGGTTTGGTGTAAAAATAGCAAGAAACCATGATGTACACATTTGGGTTTTAGAGGCATAATGGTGCATGTGTAGTGTTGGCATGATATGTTTAGAACTTGGCTAAATTGATGAAGTTAAATTGGTTTCTATGAATTTATGAAGCTTATGGAAGATGGAACTTTGAGTTATGAAGGTGTTGGTGTGCATTTTCCCTTTTGAGAAGCTAAATCTATAGATATGAAAAAGAAGGAAGGAAGGAGTTATAGCTGTTTAATGTGTTTTCGGAGGATCAGTGAAGTACACGGGGTAGAACACGGCCCGTGTTGTACCCCGTGTTCTTCGTCGAAGCTAATCAGTGTGCTACATGGGGTGCAACACTCCCCGTGTTTACCTCAGGACTGAAGGGCAGTAAGGTACACGGGATAGAACACGGCCCATGTTCACCCCCGTGTTCTTTGTCGAGTAGCCCAGAAGTGAACCAGTAAGGAACACGGCCCTGAACACGGGGTAGGGGACCCCCGTGTTCTTTGTTAAGTGAACTTTTTGGCTTGGTTTCTTCACGTTTTGCATGGTTTTACCTTTGGATCCTTTTCTAATGTTCATATGTGTCATTTTAAGGCTTGAAAGCAAAGTGTAGAGCATCTAAGTATGCATTTAATTAAGTGGGGAAAGTAAAGAATACATGAGGTTTAGGTAAAGTGATAATGTTCTAATATAAGTTATGATGTGTATTTGTATAGACTAAAGAGTGACAACTTGCAAAGGCAAGAGGAAGTGTAAAGGAGTTTTTGGTGAGAGCAAAGGGAACATCACATTGGAAGCTTATAAAGGTAGCTAGCTTTATCCTTAAGCTCTGTTTTCTATTTACATGATTTGCGGTATACTTTGCCATTGTATGGAATGTGTATGAGATTGCTATGGAATGTGTATGAGATTGTTATGAAATGAGTATGAAATTGCTGTGTGCGCATTCCGGGAAGACAGTGTGATACTGTGTGTGTTTGGCCTATGGCTCGGGTCCTCGGAATGTTAATGCAATTGTTGTGGCACAACCCGGGCAGACAGTAGAATACTGTGTTTGGCCTAAGGCTCGGGATCCCCGGGGATAATAGTGCATTTGTTGTGTGTGGTACCTATGGCCAGGGACCTCGGGAAGACAGTGTGATACTGTGTTAGGCCTTTGTGGCTCGGGACCCCGGGAAGACAGCGTGATGCTGTATATGAGGCCTAGGTACGATTATCTGTGATGGCCATCTAAATATTGATTGAGATAAGTCCTTGAATGGGCTTGATGATTGTTGTGTACAGTGTATGTTTCTTACAATGGTACGGAATGAGATGATAAAGAGATGAGAAATGATTAATTGTTTTTGAAATGTATGTTTTACTTGCTTAAGGATCTGGAATGGCTCAATATATTTTTACAGTGATGGCTAGCTACTAGGAAACTTTGTTTCTCATGTTTTCTGTATTGTGACTAACCATTTCAGGTGATGCTTCCAAAGGCTCTCATGATAGAGGACAATGATATTTTTGAAGTTGTAAACGTTTATATAGTTGGTGATATTGTATGTGACAGATGTATATTTTGTAAATCGAACTTTTGTATAGTTATATGACTTTTGCTCATGTGTATAAAGTACAGAATTTTGAGATATTCCGTATTAGCTTGAGGTAGATGGCGAATGAGTACGTATAATCATTTAGTAAATAAGGAATAAGGCGTTGATAAGTAAGGGTGTTACAAAATACTTCAAACTTTTTCAATTTTTTTAAATAATTTACTCATTCTAAATATTTAATTCCATAAATCTTTTCTTTCATAATCATTAAAATTATTTTCAATCTATAAGAAAATCCTCATAGAAAATATTTAAATAAGCTTTGAATTAATCATGGCCATTTACAAATAATTTTTAAAAGTAGTTTATTAAATGTAATAATTTATTTCATAAATTCTTGCATCTATAATTATCAAAATTATTTTCAATAGATGAGAAATTTCTTAGAAAAATGGCCATATAAAAATAAATACATTTTAAACATTTTCATTAGTATCATTCTAATATTTCAAAACTTTTAAAAAGAAAAGAAATTTAAAATTAAATATTAACTAAATTGTAAGATAAATTTTCACAAGTACTAAAATTTATAAAACCTTAAATATTAATTTGGGATATTACATTCTTCCTCCCAGTCATGTGATTCGAACATCTATAAACTATGTATTTTGCTTCAAATCATCAGTGCCTGAAGTCACCATTAATAGTAGGTTTTCATCATCTTTATCTTTTACCACATATTGAGCCACTTCTTTTACTTTCTTGTTTGTTTTTCTTAATTTACATTCATCAGCAAAATGACCATACTTCTAACATTCATAGCACTAAAGTGTGCCTTATTAAGTCTCCTTGTTTAACCCTTTCCTTTATTATTAAAATTCTGCCATCTTTTTTTAGGCTATTATTCTTCAAAATCTTCTTTTTCTTCTTAATTACTAGGAAACTTATTTCTATATCCATGCCTTGTAGACTAATTACAACCTCCACCTCTACCATTTTCATGCCACTAAAACTTCCTTTCTTTGTTGCACTTTTAATGTTTATTATTGTATATGATTAAAATGCATATTTAGTTAGCTTGACTTCATTTTTCTTATTCAACCTTTGCTCATGTGCCTTCAATGTTCCTTGGAGATCATCAACTAACATGTTACCCAAATATTTAGATTCTTTTATAGCAACCACTCTATAATCAAACCACAAAGTTAAAGTTCTTAAAATCTTCTCAACAATAGTCAAAATGGATAACATTATCTTTCATCTAATTTGTCAAAGCTTGCCATTTAATGAAATATTCATCAATGGATTCCTTACCATCTATTTGTAATAATTGAAACTACCTTCACAAAGTCTGCAATCTCACTTTCTTTATTTTATCAACACCTTTATAGCAAGCTTCAAGAATATCCCATGTCTACTTGGCTATTGTAGCATTATGTATCTTTTCAAATATGAAACTATTCACATTGGTAACTCTTCTTTTGGACATCATCCTAAATCTCTAGAACACCCTTTTTGACAACTTTTAACATTTCTTAATCCTTGAACATCACCTTTTTCTACACACTCCATGTATCACAATTCTTTCCATCAAAAATTGGAAGAAAAGTATGGAATGAGTTAGTTGAATTCATCATGGCCAAACCTAGCTCTAATACCAACTATTGGAATTTGGAATCGATTCAAACAACACTATGCACACAAATGAAATTGATTATAAGCAAATGGAATCGACTCGTAACACAGTCTCACAATCTTGGAAGTGATTCATCACATACACAATACAAAGAAAACTAGAAAGAATAAATGAAAGCACACCACTTTTGTTCAACACATTGCACAACTCAATTACAACCAGCATATGACTTCACCTTATATACGCAAATAGCACAACTCACCACCTTTCATTCCACTACAAAACCAATGACTATCCATCACAAGCCAACTAACTAACTATCTTTTAACAACATTTGAATTATTACAACACTTTCAACTTAAGATATTAGAAATCACATCCTTAAACTACATAAAATATGGAATTAATACCTATCATCAACTTAGTGTACTATTTCATAAAGTCGCATGATTTTTTTATAAATTTTCTAAATAAGAATTACGATATTATAATATATTGATTAATGTTGCTATTTTTCACATATAATTTTTATGTCATATAATTAATAAAATTAAATTAAATACTTGCAAATGAGTTAGGAAATATATGCCAAAAAAAAGATAAGATAAACTAACATACTATAATATCATTCTTATTTAAAAAATTCATTTAAAAATCATGTAATTTTATAAATTGATTAATTAAGTAATGATGGCAAAGAATTCCAAGTTTTGTGTCATTCAAGAGTGTGATTTTCAAGTTTTTGAAAATTGAATTGAACATTATCCAACTATCCCAAGTTGTAAGAAGTATTCTATATTTTTTCTTACATTTCAACCCAAATTTTAACTTATAACCCCTACAACATACAGGAAAATCTAATTATTTTATAAAATATTACTAAACTCATAATAGACTCGATTAAGATTTATTTGTACGAGATTATTCCTCGTCTTAGCACAAGAGGTTTTTTATTGCTTAATCCATTAGAATTGTCATACATTGGCAAGTGTGATGAAAGGAAGATATCATTCTTTCCATATACACTTGCATCATATTGAATTCTTTAATAAATATATTAGGTAAATCTAAGGGTGCATAATCCTAATCTCTTTCCTAATTTTGCATTAGTCAGTCTAGTGATTTAGATCTAGCATTAAGATCCATTGAGTTTGTTAAAGGGGAAGTATTACATCATTCCTAAAGTTTCAAAATTTATAAATAATTTTTTTAAAATTTAAAAAAATAAAATATTAAAATTTCAATTAAAGAAAATAAAAAAGGATGAGTCACTTATGATTTTTTTTACTATTTTTTAATATAGGAGAATCAAAGAAGTGATAAATAAAATAAAAGAAACACATACCTAATGTCCTTGAATGCAGTTTAATCAAATTTCAATAATGATATGCTCAAAATACTTATTTTTAGTTATATTATAAATAAAATATAGAATCAATTATGTTATTAATAATTTACTTTAGAAGAAATCTTATTAAAAAATTGGTTAAATTCATATTAAAAATATTTAGAAATAGTTATAAATGATTCACATGTCATTTTTCTATTTTTAAAAAATTAAATTGTCAATATTTTTACTTTTTCGCAAACTTCAAAGGAGTTATTTGTAAATTTATAAACTTCATGGGGGCCATATAATACTAAAGCATCTTATTTATATTTTTCCCTTGATAAAAACCAAAAATTCGCACGAGGCAGGAAATTCTTCAAGGGTATTGTTATTGTTATATATCATGATTGCAAGAAGCGATTGTCGACTGCTGACAGACCACCAAAATGCTCAATGACTCCAATTAGGTGTATTGTTTCCTCGTTCTCTTCCCCTGAAAGCACCAATGGAGGCTGTCGTCCAGTGACGCAAGAAATTCTTTTGACGACACCGCAGCCAAGCGGGAATCTCTAGGAAAAAAATTCATTTAAAATTAAATTTAAATAAATTGAATTGTAATTATTTTAAATGCTGAACAAAGGGTTATGGTTTAAATTTAAAATTACAGATGGCAGCACTTAGTGCAGTCCTCTACCAGATAAATTTCTAGATACGTAAAATATACTACATTAAATTATTTAAAATATTTTTTTTAAATACTAAGTTTTCTAATAGTTTGAATTTAGTGCAACGATTATAACTATAATTATCGCATCTAATCTTCTTAAATGAATAAATCATCTACATTTTTATCTATCCTATCCTACATTGATCAAAGGTTAAATGAAAAATCGATGGTGGATTATTTTGACCTTTAATAACACGAAACCCATAAAATGATAGGAAATTTCCTCATTTAAAGGACTAAATATATTAATTGTAAGTACACCTATTGATAGTTTGAAGCCTTAAACATTATTTTATATTTGTGCCACTACAATGGTGGTTGGAAATAGGGACAACCAATTATATTTTAATTCAATGGATCTTACCTAAATCCAAGATATTTATTTGACTGGATTAACCTTAAATTAAACCAGATACTAAATAATTTAAATTTGAATCTAACTATTAAATTAAATATCCAATAAATCTCGTCTCAATTTAATATTAGACTTGCTTAAATAACATAATCTACAACCAGCTAACTTCATCAATTAAAAAAAAGTGTTTATTATCAATCAAGAAAAAATTTTCATAATTATATTTTTTTATTCAAAATCGACCCAACGCAGATCACACACAAACGGGCTCAAGCCCCTAACTTATATTATATGATAACAAGTTTATGATAAATTCAGGTTGGTCGAATCTTCTCAAGTCTGCCTCACTAATCACTACCATCACCATTTCCACATTGTGCAATTGGATCCGACCTCAATTGTGGAGTGAAATAGAATAACATGTATTGTAACTGCAATTCCATTGTGTCAAGCTAATATAATTGTGATTTTACTTCAATTATATCGTGTTCCAAATGTCTGCGCAATCTAATAAAAAAATTTATGACCCAATGTTCACAATTCGCATTTTAAAATCTGCGATCCAAATCTGTAGCAAAGGCAATGCAATCACAATTGGACATAACTGAAAGCAACAGAAGTTGTGTAAAAGGAGGCAAGTCTGTGGAGTCCATGGAGCATTATTAATGTAACAATGCATCAATACATTACCAAATCCAACTGCACACAAGCTTACAAAATCTTTCAAACCTTGTGTCATTTTGCCAAGGGTACAAATTATCAACACAATGGGCACCATGCACCAAACTCAAGCCACAAGAAACTCAGCCTTAAGAGGCATGTGACCATGTCAATATAGATCAAAGTCATCCATCAAATTACATACTTCATGGTTTTTTTATCTTTTAACTATGCAAATTAAATCCTCTGCTCATCATAATAGAATTCAATGGGAAACAAGCGACCAAAAGCATATAAAATCATATGAACATTTTTTTTTCCTTTTTCTTTTTTTGGCTGAACAATCCAATGCACATTTAATCATCCTCATTCCAATCATAGAAATTTACAAAACCCTACCTTAGCACGGGCTGATTTCAATTAGCGTCCTAAATTCCCCTCCCACAAAGAATAACTGTACAAATAATAAATTCTACTCTGTAATGTGCGACATCAAGGAGAACCTTACCTAAAACTTGTTCTTAAGGACACCTTGACCGTCATCACATTTCAGAAGCATCAATCGCTGAGATCTTGAAAAACCTTGCCTGTTATTAAGAATGTCAATGTAAGTCTGGAGCCTGTAACGGTCTGAGTTTGTCAATGAAAATGGTGGGTTGAGAATTAGGGATGGTGCTTCCCCTCGAAGGAAGACTAACAGCCGCACAGCCTTTGAATACAATGCAGCTGCACTTTCCATATCACCCATGAGCTCCTCAACCTGCAACAATACATGAGAGAACACAGACCTCAATATGGATTTTCAAATTGATCCTCATCTTTTATTCTTAATCATCCATAAAACACCAGAGACATCCCTAGTTTATCGTGATGATGCAGGCATGCTTCCTATGTGTGATAAATTACATATAGATCAAGGATTGAAAATAGATGAATTAACTTGGCCAAGGAACCATGATGGAGCTTTTTGATCTATATTCACACCCTATAGTTATGATCATAAACTAAGAAAATTCTTGAGCACTTGTAAACATAATTCGAGGAAATAGACAATTAGTTTTGGCATTAGATTTGGATCCTATCTTGCATTGTTTGTCAAACTAATATTGTTCTAAAGTACAATTGGATAACACTCTTATGGTACGTTTGGATGCAGGAGAATAGAGCGAGAGGTAAGGGAAGGACATTGAATAACTTTTCCCCTCTTTGGGAGCTTCAGTGAAAAAGGGGAAGGAGACTCCAATATCCTCCAATATTGGCATTTTTGTGCTCCTCCAATTTGGAGGGCTTTTTAAACATCCAAATAAGGGGAGGATAAGTCATCTCTTGACCATCGATTCTCCTTCCTTTACTTGCCTTCCATTCTCTATGTCTTCCCTATCCTTCTCCTCCTAACTTCCAAACATTCCATTACACTGCAAGAATCTGTCCTTAAGCAGTGAAGATAATAGGTACAATGTATTGTTGATGTTGATGCATCATATAGTATTGCACCATTAAGAAGTGAGTATTAGAGCAAGTGATGCAGCCGAACAATCATTTACTTTCAGGAATGATAACAATATCTGCAACCTTCAAAGGAGCAACAGCTTAAAAATGCAGGTGACATTCATAGAGATGCCACTTCAGATCCTTAGTTCAATAATAAAAGAAACAACATTGCATTCCAATTCATTGAGCATCGAAGACCACATTCAACAGGCAAAAGTCCCAAAAGGCAAAATAAGAGAACCAGAAGGAAATACTCACACCCCCATGTTTCCCAAAAGCAAGGGCAGATTGAAATATTGTCTCCATTGCATCTGGCATCTCCGTATTTCCTGCAATCAGGACCAATACATTAGTATTGCAAGCTCATCATAAGTTGTACAGACAAGCACTTTTCATATAGAGTTACACTACTCCCCCAACCACCATTCACAACCATCTTTTACAACTGTCACATGATACAGGTTAAGTCAACCTATCACCTATCCCCCACTTGCTTTGAAACAGATGAGGCCAATGTGTACTTGTAAAAGTAGCTGTGATGCTGGTTGCAAATATAACATTTTCCCTTCAAATTACACGTAGTATGACGAGTTGTATGGCCTATAAAAAAACATAAACATGGTAAAACTACTTCATCTTGACTCATGATCTTGAAGTTTATTTACTTATCTATCTACCATATTTTAATAGAAGAAACTATCTGCAATTTAAATATGTCAAAGTAATCAAACTCTGTTCTTTACGAAGTTTGCAAAGATAATTGGACTAGTTTTGGTCCAAAAACAAAATTTTGATCCTACAAAAGAAAAATATTCACACATTAACACCCTCAAAAAAAGCTATATCAAGTATGCAAGGCACAGGAATCTTAGCCAACTAGCTAACAAATTACAATAAAACAATCATACCAGGCTCAACAGCCTTAGATAGTTCTTCAGCATGCTCAAATTCCCTAAGAAATTCCCTTTCAATTTGAGAATATATGTCCTTTGGCCCTCGAGTGTTTTCATCAAGGCATCCCTCCGAATCAAGACTACCATCCTTCTTACTGTTGTTCCTCCTATATCTAGTTGTTTCTTGATTTGGACTTCCTTCCATGTCTGAGGCAGCCTGTGTATGGCATATGTGCAGTGCTTGCTTCCAAATTGCAAGAATCACAAGCTGAATAGAAAATGCTTCTAGCTGCTTTCCTGCCTCCATCTTTATTTTTTAAGGTTGAGGAGGGTGAGAGAGAATGTCGTTAATATAAGGATACTATATAACTATATGTATAAATAGATACTGCATGAAGTTAAATAAAAAAAAAAGCACAATACACAACATCAACAGCCTTTCAAAATTGTTTTCCAGATAAGTTATGCACAGTGCACATGCACAAGTGAGAGAGCATTAACAACACACGCATTGAAAACTGCACATTATGCAACACCTGTTCACCAAAGTGGCCGATGCCTTTTAGATTTCCAGAAAACATTATCCATAATTTTCACATACAACAGCATTTATTCTGAACTTCAACACCAAACTTTTACACATAGAGCCAAAGGGATTTCATCATTAAAGTGAATATATGAATAACTACATCTACCTTTTCATTAACTAATTCTGTGATGGTAGATGCACACTGCTGCAATGATTTTATCCTCATCATGCAGTGAGTTGATGGCTGCTCATCTCCTGTATCCAGTGAACCATGTGATGTTCCTGGTGCAGAGCCCAGACTTTCTGAGCTTCCAATTTGACTAGTGCTACTGGTAGCTACACCCATGATTGGCATTGGAGCACTTAATCTATTATCAATCATACTAGACTCTCGAGGATAACTGCCTGACCTATGTGGAGAATGACTTGGCTTTGTAGCTGACACAGAAGAAGATGAACCGTCCACAGGGGGTCCAGGCACAAAGACATAATCTTGATCGATATTCTCAAGTGAATCTGCAACTGCTGAATCACACAAGCAATGTAAGCTATGAGTATAATCTAGAGAGACATGCGCCAAAATTTAAATAATCAAAAGTTGAAAGGAGAAAAAGAATTACAACTAGTTATATAATACCTTTCAGACTAGTATTTCCCAATCTTTGATCTAGCAATTCTAAGGGACCAGTGAGATTTCTGCCTGCAGTTTCATAGCTGTCCAATTGTAAAGGACTTCTGCCTGGTTGATTTGCTGTACTATCATATCTAGGAGTAAAACTTAGGTTCTTAGAAGTGGATGCTGATTCTTGTTTATCTAGTTTTGTATTAACATCAAACCCATATGTAGACTTCATTGAGGACTTTTTCCTCGAAAAGGAAGGGCTCCCCTCAGGACCACTAGAATCATCATCTAGAAGGAATGGTAAATATTCCTCTTGATAATTTTCCTCAGTTCTTCTAGAAGGATCAGTTAAACGATGTCCACTCACCATCTTTGAAGAACCTCTATTCCTGCAAGCCAAAAGATATTTAGAATAACAAAACTACAAGTAAGCATTTCACCATAAACTTTGAGAATCTTCCCATACCTCAATGATTCATCTTGTTCCAGTTTCTTTTGAGATAGGAAAGAGTGATTAAAGAATTCTTCAAAAGTTAGCCTCTCCACTGACAATTAAGAAAAATGAGGAATAACATATTAGAGTCAGATTATAATTGGAATTGTGAACTTCAATGATTAAGTATTCTGTAGCCTTCTTATGTCACCCCTTCTTGCTGCTTTCCTTGAGCATCTGACTAACAATTTACCCTCGCAAACCTTGTAGGAAGTAATTAGAAACCTAAATGTCAAACAAGAAGCCAAAATAGGCTTTGGCCTCCCTCAAATGGTCTCCATTAGTAGGAAGAGAAAATTCATAATATCCGTTGATTCTTGTTAGCATGGTTAGCAGAAGTGTGATTCAGAATGCCAAATCAACAAACATCAAGGCAGATTTGTCAGTCAATTTTGCCAAAAAGTCAAGGCAGATTTGTCAGTCAATTTTGCCAAAAAGGCCTGCCATATTGGAAATACAACATGATATAACTGGTTTCCTATACAATTACTCCTATAATAACTTGGGATGACACCCCATCCAGGCTGAAAAAGCTCTTAAAATTTCAGAGAAGAAAAAAAGCCATTAACACTACTAAATATCTTGCATTTTCTTATGTCTCAATTTTCAATTCATAATATAATCTATGTATACCTGGATTACGGCGCAGCAATTTCAGACACAAATCTTTGCATTCAGAACTCAGAAGGTGATTGTCTGAAGGGAACTGCAATTCTGTTGATTTCATAATATTCTGCAGTAACTGCAGAATACATGGTAACAATATGGTAAATCATTTATGAATGTACAAGTTACACCCAATTTGAAGACCAGTACTACAATTAATAGCAGTAAATTATATATAACATTGAACAGGAATGAACTGCCTAGCTTTCTTTAAAAAGAAAGAAGAAAGGGAGGCAACATTAATTATACCTGTATTTGATTGTTTCCAGTGAAAGGTGTCCTTCCTGTGACTAGTTGAAATAAGATTGCACCAACACTCCAGAGATCTGCCTGTGTTTTTGGTTCAAGGTTAATGGAAGAGGTACCATGAAATGCCCAAGACATTGACATTGAAGAGTAAAAAAATCACCTTAGCATCGTACTTCTGTAGTTGCATAATCTCTGGAGCCATGTAAAGTGGTGAACCGCACAAGGTTTCTGCAAGGCCCCTAGGTTGCAGAGATCTGCCAGAAGAGGAACGTCTTGGATCAACATCTAATTTAGATAAAGGAGTACAAAGAACATACTCTGGATAGAGCATTGAACAATGCATAAAATACAGGAGAAAGAGCCCGAACACAAAAAAAAAATATAACAAGATGCTTTAGATTGTGGTTAGGTCCATTATGTAAAATTGGCAATCCATGGGAAACAAAACATCAAATTTCATTATAATTATTATAATTTTAATAAAATACTGACCTTGGCTTAAATATACTTCCAAATCTTCTTAAATATACAACTAGGCCACATATATTAGCCTTTTGAAAAAGAGATGGGTTCTTATCAGTACGTAATCATTTTTTTTAATAATTTTGTGAAGCATCAACCTAAATGAACCTTCTTTATTGGCGAACATTCTGTTCATTTTGAACATGCAAGAGATCAGAGGAAGCTTGCATCTCCTTCTCATATAAGCAATAGAGTTATAAAAGTTTGAAATGATGATAATTCCAGCACCAAGTAATTAGGTGCAAAATAACCAATCAAACTATTATGCTACAAGAATTTATTTGACATACAACATATTCAATAAACACAAAAAAAAAAGAACTAAGCAAAAAATAAAGAAAAGAAAAAATATCTTATAAAATAGACCCCCAAAACAAAGGAAACAAACTAAACGAAATTAAAGATTTGCTATTATATATAAAGATAAGAACTCTAAAATAAATTAGGGTGCTTGAAAAGAATTAATTTTAAGATGAATGAAGTGAAAATTTTCCAGGCTACCTTGCAAATCCAAAATCTGCAATCTTCAGTATGGACTTGTCATCTCTTGTGGTGAGTAGAAGATTCTGTTCAGAGGATGATGAATATTAATACTACTTACATAACATACTTGCACAATCTTCATAGAGAGCAAAACATTTATAGAATACACAATCTTTATCTGCTCTTGTATGCTATGCAGGAAAACATTTTCTTGCCATTAACAATCCACTGACCTTCCACGCAACCATTAAACAACAGCAAAGTCAGATCTAAAATGTCACTAGATGGATATGTTTCTTGCTCCTATTTTAAACAAACATTTTAATTAAATAAAAACACCAGCCAGAATTTTAAACTACAAGAGACATGATAAACCAATGAATAGAAAGGCCCAAATGCTAGTAAAGATTAGGTTCAAGTAGATAGAAATAACAAAACCTGTGGTTTTAGATCTCGATGTATAAGATTATTGTCTCGAAGAACTTTTAGGCCTGCAGCTGTAACACACAGAGTTCTACATCAGTGAAAAACAAGAACACTCTAGAAGAGATGAATGACACTGTAAGAAGCTAAAATGTACCTAGCTGATACATAAAGTGCTTTGCAGTTGCCTCTGGAACTCTTCCATGGTTATGAATATACATAGAGAGATCACCCCCTTTACAGTACTCTAACACAAGATGTATCCTATCAGGTTCCTACATTAAGCAAATGAAAAGCTTTAATTATTCATCAATGCACCTCAGAAATAAAATTTTGTTTTGGAATTACAATCCATTAGACAGAAGCCCAATCCTTTCACAAAATAGCATAAATTCAAACCTAGTATTTGTATCATGATTCATGCCTTGGGAAGACTGACAACACATTAGCCATCAGAACAAATGAAAACCAGCCCAGAACTTATAGGCTATGATGAAACTAAGCAGGATGCCTGGGGCCCATTTCTCAAGTAGCTGATCTCAAAGCATAATCATAGATGGTAAATGACCGCTCCGTGTTCTATTACATGGCCATTATAATTCCAGTAACCCATAACTCTTTTAGTTCTACAGTCCTGACCCATACTATAAGCTTTAGCATCATTTGTTTCCCAATCATAAATTAGTCGAAGCCAACTGAGCAACTAAACGTTTGACATTGGAATTAATAGTAAAAACCTCTGGGCAACAAGATGTTTGGCATTGGAATTAATGGTAAAAACCCCTATTTCCTTAAGTCCAAAACAGGCTTCATACTCGATATTTTAAAATTTTCAATGCAAGCAGAGATTAAGCTCCATATTAGCTCACATAAATTTCCAAATTGAATTAGAGAAAATTACTACTTGACACTAGAAAATTAAAAAAGATTCAAAATTTAATAAAAAGAAATGAAAAAATAGCTACATCCATTTCCAAAACAAACAGAAACACTTGTTTTTCCTGTTTTTAAAACTCCTTCCTTGCTCTTGTGTTTGCTGAAGTTCAGAACTTGACTAATTGAACTTCAGCATTAAATAAAAACAAACAAATTTTCATCAATCTACCCAAAAACAATTCTTTAAATGAACTCATTTCTGCTCACACCTCCATTCCTTGAATCAAATAATAGGGGAAAGGGGGGTACAGACCTCAATAATATCGTGCAAACGGATAATATTGGGATGATTGATCCTCTTCAAGATGAAAATCTCAGACATTAAGCTCTCCTGCAACTTTTTGTTGAGCCGAAACCTGGTGATCTCCTTTATGGCGACCTCCGTTCCATGAATTCGGTGTCTCCCATGCCACACAACCGAGAATGACCCGGAACCAATTTGCCGGCCAACGATGTAGTCTCCGACCACCCTGCTCCGCCCTGTCGCCTGAGCCATCACAGAACCCTAGAACACAAGCTCCCGAATATCGAAAACTCCAAATCTCAGCAAAAACTTCCAAAAATTGGATCTTTGGAAGATTCGACCTAGACCCCTATAAGATCTCTGTTTGTTTGGTCTAATTATCCTAAGACGAGGGAGGAAAACTTTGACAACATTAATGGGGCTTTGTTAAATGCCAGACTACGTTTGAATTAAGACAACATTAATTCCTTTTTAACCAAAAAGATTAGGCCTTTTTCGCTGATGGATAATTACTGAGCATAATTGCAGTTTTTTTTTAATGTTTTTGTGATTTTTGGCGATAGCGTCTAAGTATACAGAGGGTTTTTGAAAGCGAAGGCTTTGAGGGGGGAAAAGATGACGAGAAAAGCAACAATGGTAGCCTGCGGTTGATTCTATGTTGGATTTGTGATTTGGAGCAATAGGTGTGTCGTGTGACTCTTGTCCTCTAACTGTCGTTGTCTTTGTGTGAGGTGGCGTGTTGTGATTGGTGGAGGTTTTTATATCTATGATAGAGTGGGACCAGGTTTAATAATGGTTATGGGACGATGTACGTCACAAATGTTGGTGGAGGGGATAAGCTTTCTTTCTTGACTCGTTCCTGTTTTGCGCACAATATGCACGTGCTTATCGAATGCTAAAATTTGTTTTACTAATTAATCATGCACGAGTCTTAATTCGGTTAAAGTACTAATTTACAATTTTTTTAAAAATTTATTTTTATTTTACCGTTCTTTCAAAATATTTTATTAAAATACGTACGCAGCTGAAGGACATCAAATTGAATTACACTTTACCAAAATACGTGCAGCTGAAGGACGCCAAATCGAATGATACTACCGAAGCCGGAGGAGCCAAAGTGAATGGGTTTGAAGGCGCCATATTGAATGGCACCCCCACCCAGTTCGCCCCTTCTCTTTCTCACTCCGTTTTGCAAGAGGCAGTTTTGTTAGGAATGCAAGCCGTGAAGGCCTTTGGTGACCATTGCAGTTCATAAAACACTTGCAAGCTTCCATTTCTCATGGTCTGGAGTTGATCAAGATCTGTTTTCTCATGTCACATTCGGGTTTTAGAACCATGCATACAGGTATCAATGATTCAAAGTTTCTGTTTTTGCTACTAAACAGATTTTCCTTTGTATTTCTTTTTAGTTCATGGGTTTGTTGGATGCTTTATAATAGTTTTTGATTTATTGGAGATCGATAATTTTTATGAAAAATCTAGACTTTATGGGGCCTCTTTGTTTTAAGTGATTTAATGAGGATGGGGATTGTTGAATCAAATTTTTTTCACAAGTGGGTAACTTTTGTTGTGTTGTTGCTCCAGCTCTGTGAAGTGTTTAAATGGATATATTTAGGGAAAGGTAATTATCTTCTATTTGGCTGTTGGGGACAACCTGTGAGAACTTATCAAGGAAAAAGGAACAAATTTGGAATTTTTTTAATTCGGTTCCCTGAAGATGAAAATTTTTGTTTGATTCAAGTACTTAAATCAGGGTCATTTGAGTCGATGTTATAGTCTTCTATGGAATATTCTATTGGAAACTATGAACTAAAGGAATTTCCTCCTTCGTTTGACTTGTTCTGCATGCATTTCGTGGGTAAGCTTATTTATCGGTCATAGCAATATATCCCCTTAGTGAACTATAAATAAATTATAGCTCTTAATTTTGTATCAGGCATACCAAGAACGTCATTCAATATGGCGCCTTCAATGGCTCCGGTAGCGCCATTTAGTCCGGTGCCTCCGGTAGCGCCATTCAATCTCGCCATTCACTTCGGCGCCTCCGGTAGCGCCATATAATCTGGCGCTTCCGCCCTCCGGTAGCACTATTCAATCTGGCGCCCTTTAGTTGTGTACGTATTTTGATAAAATATTTTAAAAGAACGGTAAAACGGAAATAAATTTCTAAAAAAACCATAAATTGATACTTTAGCCTCTTAATTCCTTGTGCACGCATTGGAATGCATACAGGTACGATGAGTTCAATTTCTTGCATTATTAATTTCCTCCCATTTTGGGAAAAAAAATAATTCTCACGCTTGTATTTTCTTTTAATCAAGACCCGTTATTTCGATAAAATAACACTCTAATTGGAACGGGTGAATTTTCGGGTGAGTGCAAGGGGTGGGTGAAAAGAGAGGCGAAATTAAGAAATTACCCCGTTTTGCTACCAGGTGTAAAAATGGGGGGCGTAATTTGGAGTGTAAAACTTAAGTAGAGCCCACGATTGCAATTTCATCCCAATTTTGGGGGGTAAACGCAGGTGAAATTATGTTTCATATTTTGCTTTCCAGCACATTGCCCTCCAAAACCAGTAGCCATCTTCCTCTCTTCTTCTTCGACCACCGCAGCAAAAAATTGACTGCCAGTTCTGTTGTCGTCTCCGTTCACGGCTGTCTCTGACTGTGCATCATCCTCTTATCTTCGTCAGGGAGGAAGAAAAAGCTGCATCTCCAGTCTATCGAAGGAAAGCGTTCGGAGGAGCAGGAGTCGCACGCTTCTACCACTGTTGAAGGCTGGGTTTTCTGTGGATCTACATCAGTCGCCGTCAATTGAAGCCCCACAAGTACCAATAGGACCCAATGTGCTTCATTGTTGCATCTGCTTCCGATCGGAGTCGAACCATGAAGAACGGCGATGGAGCGAAGACCTGGTGAGGAAGGACGAACTTTCAGTGGCCACTGGTGTGAAGAACAGAGAGAACCTACTGCAGAGAGAAGAACAGAGAGAGAATTAAAGAAATAAGAAACTAAAAATAAGAAGATGATTAATTATTTTAAATGAATTTCATTTAATTATTTGGTCTAAATGAAGAATACAATTATTTTTATTTAATTGCCTTACAAATTAATTTAATTATTTCATGTAAATTAAGGAAAGAATATAATTAATTATTCTAAACTAATTTTATCATGAAAATCAATAATAAAATTATTTTCTTATTAAGTTATTTTAATTATTTAATGTAAATTAAAGTTGTAAATAATTATGATATTTTGGCTAAATTAATTTCATTTTAATAAATTATTTTAATTATTTGATCTAGAGGAAGAATATCATATATTTTCATTCAAGGAAGTGAATAATTACAAATTTAAAATTATTTTTTAATTAATTATATATTAAAAATAAATCAACCCATGTGTATTTAATAAAATGATGATATGTGAAAAGATTTGAAGTTGTATAATATTTAATAAAAATTTTGAAAAAAGTATTTAATAAAAAATTAGTATTATTAATTCAAAATATTTAATAAAAATTTACTACTTACTAATTGTATAGCATTTTATAGTATATCATTAAAAATAAAAATATAACCTGAAAATAATGTAGATTGTTTGAAAATATAAAATAATAAAATATCTAATAATTAAAATCAAATTAGAAAACATATTTAATATTTTAATAAAAAATTAAAATAAAAAATAAAAATTTATTTAAATATGATAAATAAAAAAATTGATAGAAATATAAAATAACGGACTTGCACATTTATCAAACTTTGAAAGTGGAAATATGATAATCATACATCATCATTAAAGTATTAATATTTGAAAACATCTGAATCCAATGATATATAATATTAATATTAGAGGTAGTTGGGAAGATAAAAAATACTATTATTATTTAAATTATTGAAAAAAATTATATATTATCAAATGTATGATATTTTACCAGTGTATTATAAATCTTCCAATGATTTTTGTTGAATTAATATTATTATAAAAATCAATTAAAAGTTATAAGGGTATTATAATAATTTGACCCATCCATTTTCACTCCCTCTCATTTTCACCCATTTCAAACAACAAAAATTAATTTCACTCCTATTTTCACCCCCTCTCATTTTCATCTATTTCAAACAACACAAATAAAATCACTTCCCCCTCTATTTCCTCCCCCTTCCACTTCCCCCCACCTCCATTTCATCCCCCTCCATTTTCACCTAATGCCAAACAAAGCATAAATCTCTATATTTCTATATTTTTCTGTATTTCTATTCCCTATCATTGTAATACTGGGAAAGAAAGATTTTTTAAGATGGGGCGATTTTTTTATTTTGGAAGTACACGTGCTGGGTTATGGAAAAGAATTTTCCGGCCCAACACTGTAATTCTATTTCATTTTTTTAATCTATATTAGTTACAATTTAAATATTATTGAATATTATAAATTTAATATAATATAATTCTTTATTATAAAAGTATTTTAAATAATTTAAATTTTTTATTTAATTTAATTAATTAATTTTTATATTTTATTTTTAATTTTTGTAACTTTATAATTCAAATATTATTCATATTTAACAAATTGCTATTTGGTCAGCTTTTGATTAATTTAACTAAAATTAGATAGCTAACTTATTTAATCAGTTAATTTTAATATTTAGCAATCAAGCAATCAATTGTTTAAGTAGTTAATTGCCAAACAAACGACCATTTATAAAAATGCTAGAAAAATTAGTGTTTTGCATGCAGGTGATCTATGAATAATTATAAAAGACCAAATTACCTGTAATTAATTTTTATATTTTCTAATTTGTTCTTCTTGAGAAAACTGAATATATTGGGCACTTATACTCCGCTTTCCTCATTTCTCTATCATCCCGTAGGGCTACGGCCTTTTGTGGCCTGTGAATTCAATGACATCCATGAACCGTGCTGAAAATATTAAATCAAAGTTATTTAATTTTACTTATAAAAAATAAATAATTATAATTTAATCATTTTAAATTTTATTTATTATATTAATTTAATTTTAAAAAAAATAATATATAATAAATTAAAATGATATATTATTTATAAGAAAATTTATTCTACTAAATATATAATTTAAAATATTAAAATAAAAGAATACTTAAATAACTTATAAAATATACCTATGTCCTTATATATTATTTTATATATAAATAATTAATCATAAATAGATAATTTTACTAAATATTTTTATTCAAATAACTAATACAATTAATTTATCAAATCAGCTAATTCAATCAATTATTAGCTAATAGTTAATCAAATTAACTAACCGTTAATATAATCAGTTAATTATCAAATAAGTAATTATTTCTCATCTTCCTTTTATTATTTCATAATTCATTTATTGTTTCTCTTCTTCTTCTTTTTATTTCCTTTAATTATAACTCTTTTTTAATTGATTAATAAATTTCATGTCTACTTCTATTACCTATAATTCAATCATTAATACAATATAAATATAATATTATATATTTTACTTTTAAATTAAAAAATAACTTAAAATTTTAGTGTAGAAATTATGAATTGAATTAATCAAATGTATATTTTATCTTTAAATAACAATATTTGAAGATTAAAATCAAATTTACTTATCTAAATTTTGTTAATTTTTATATCAAATTTTAAGTACTATATTTCATATTAAATACATAATTATTGAGTTTTTATCAAAATTTTATACAATATATACTATTTTTCAATCCATACTAATAAGAATTGAATGTTTTTTTGGTAGTTGAACTTTTTTCTTCACTTTGACAGGTGTTATGCTATTATTTCATGTTGAAGGATTTATTTCCCGCTTCTCTCACTTCTTTATGTTCTTATTTTTTTATTCTCGCATGGTTGTTCTTTTATTTCTTATATTTATTGTGTAAAAGGTGTTAATTAAACTAATTATTTAAATATTTTATTTTTATTAAAAATATTTAAAGATTAAGGATCCATTTGGTTAGGGGGAGAACGAATTTTCATTTTCCAACTTTCTCCTATTTGAACATTCAAAAATTCTAGTCAACAGAAAAATAAATTATGATCAATAAAAAAGTTATGTTATTTTTTAAGAAAGTAACTTCCCATTTTAAAAAATGAAATTCATTTTCCTCTATCTTCTCACCTTATCATGCAATTATAATTACAAGTAGAATTTATTTTTATTTATTGAATATTTTCATAATGGATGCTCTATTTTTATTTTTATAAAATCTATTTTTATTTATTAAAGTTTAAGTGTACATTTTTATGCAATATTCACTAAAATATTCTCCTTTTCTTCCTTGTGATTGATGCTCTATTATATAATATTTCATAATAATTAATTAAATTAATTATGTAAATTTATGTATAAGATTTTGTAATGTCTTTAATATATATTTTATTATTGGAGACTAATTATCATTGAACTATTGGACACCAAAAATGATAAAAAAATTTATTTTTTAAAAAGTATGTACAATTATAATAATTTTGAAATAAATAATTTTAATTTAATTTAAATAAAATTATTTTTTATTTATGCATTAAACATCAAAAAATATTTTTTCTTTGTACACCAAACAACAAAAAATTAATTCATTATTTAAAAATATGTTTTCTTAGAAAAATATTTTCTAAAAATTCCATTTTCCCCTAAATCAAATAGACCCTAAAAGTAATATTATTTATTTAAATTTTATCAATATTATCTTCATATTAATTTTCAAGTATTATATATTAAATTAGATTAAATATACACCAATTAAACTTCATAGTTCAAACAATGTTTCTATTCCTTTAATATCTATTATTTTAAAAATATTTAAAATATTTAAAAATATATACTTTCCTTCTTTTTCTTTTTCTATTCACTAATGATATTTAAAATTCAAGTTCCAATTTATTAAGTAATATTATTATATTATCATACCATTTTTATTTTAAAAATATTTAAAATTTATAATCAATTTTATTTATAAATTTTTAATATTTTTATATCAATTTTTAAGTGTTACATTTCAAATTAAATTAAAATTACAGTAATTAATATTATTGTTATTTTAAAACTCTTATACTATTTATTTTCCCTTTATCTACTCCATAACAATTTTTTACTTTTCCCCGTCCACTCATATTATTTATGGTTTAGACACTATTAAATAGATATAAAATAATATATTTTATTTATCATAAAAATATTTTAAATAAATAAAAAAATTATTCAATTGAAGTTATTAACTATATATTTTATATTTAATTCTTAGATCTTTAATATAATATTTTTCTTTTTTATTTATTATATCACAAGTTTTTATTTTTTATATATATTTATATTATTTGTAACTCAAATATTAATATTATTAAATAATATAAATATAAAATGATACATTTGATTTTATTTTAAAGTATTTTAAACATGTTAAAACTTTAATATAAAAACTGGCAATTGAATTAATTAATTATATATTCTATTTCTAATAAAAATATTAAAAACTAAAACTTCATTCATCTATTTTAATTTTGTCAACATTAGATATATCATAATTGGGATTTTTTATTTATTTTATTGCATATTTTTTTCAAATTTTTTCAATATACTATATTATTTATAACTTAAACACTAATATCAAAGTAAAAATACTTAAAAGTCATGAGCCTATAGGCTTGGTGTAATGATCTATAGATTTCTTGTAAACCAAACTTAATAAAAATAGGCTAACAATAAAGTGGGTTTAAACAAGTCAAGTTAACATAGACTAGATCTATGTAGATCGCAAACTAATCTACGACTCAATTACTTTTTAAAAATAAAATAAGTTAATTTGTGAGTTTAAAGTCCAGACTAGATCAATCAAAATAGGTCTCTTTAAAATACAAGTTTTAGAAGATTGAGTTTGAATAGGCTTTAGCCTGATTCAATTCATCAAGGCCATTAAGTACTCATATATCAAAAAATAGTATAAATATAATATAATATATTTTATTTGTAATATAAAAACTTTTGAAATGAGTTAAATTTAATTGGATTAATTAAATGCAAATTGTATTTGTAATTCTTATTACATTACAACTATGTACTATTTCTCTTTTTCTTCATCAGCTTAATTGCAATTTTTCCTTTTTTCATATTTATTTTTATATATTTTCTATATTTTATATTGTTATATTTTTAAATATGTTAAAATTTTAGTATATAAAATATTAATTGAATTAATTAATTATATATTCTATTTTAATAAAAATATAAGAATTAAAATCAAATTTATTTATTTAAATTTTTTTAACATTTGCATAGAATCAATTTTCAAGTATTATATCTCAAAATAAACAAACATTAATTAAAATTTTATCAAGATTTTATAGTTTAAATACTATTTTTCTTCCTTTTATCTACATTATTGCATTTTATTCATTTTAGATGCCTACTTTTGTTATTAATGAATTAGATTATATTATTATTGAATAGTTTAAATATTATACAATAATTTTACTTTTATTATAAAAATATTTTAAATAAATTAAAATTTTAATATATAATATATTAATTGAATGAATAAATTACATATTTTATTTTCAATAAAAACTATTTGACGCTTAAAATCAAAAAAATATTTAAAATTTATCAATATTTTCCTAATATCAATTTTAAAGTGATATATTTAAAAGTAAATAGAAATTAATTGAGATTTTATTGAGATTTTACGGTGCATACACTACTTGTCTATCTTTCATATAGTTCACTATATATTTTTGTTTTTCATATCTACATGTTTATAATGTAAATATAATAAAAATATTCAAATAATAAAATTAAATTTATTTGTTATTTATATTAATATTAAATTTATTATATTCAATTTAAAATTTGTCAAAATTTTAATTTGTAACCAATTAATTTATTTTTAATTATCATACTTTACAAAACAAATTAAATTGTACTCTTTCATCAAAAGTATCTTAAAATAGAGAAGAAATTTCATTTTTTATTTTGTAATTTTTTTAAATATTACATTTCGAATATAGTATTTTTAAAACTTAAGTGCAAAGCTTCTAAGAGAAGTTTCAAAGTAAAGTTTTTGAGAGAAGCTTTCCTTTTATGTTTAACAGTTAACATGTATTCTTCCTTGTTTTTAGTAGTTTTACTACTGCTTAAATTTTTATCCCTAGAAATAAAAATGAGTACTTGGTATTTTTATTTTTATAGTTATGCCTTTCTTTTTCTACTTTTATTATATAACATGTTGTACATACAATAATCTTTTTCATAGTTGAATAATTTAATTAAATTAAATTGTTAAATTTTTTAAAATAATTTTTAAATAGACCGACAAACTCAAATTACTAAAGAATAAAAAAATTAAAGCATTAGAACATTTTCTAATTTATCATATACATAATAATTGTATCATAATTATAAATAGCAAACACAATTTAAGTTTATTCTAAAGTAGCATTAATTTATATGCACAATTCTCTTGCCAGCATGCTTGCATAATTAATTGTATATCATTTTGCGCAATATATACATCCAATTATTGATTTATGCAAAGTTAAATATGCATAGATAAAATTTTATGTTAAGGAAGGAACAAACGTGTATAAATTATTAGATTTATCATTACTTTTATTAGTTATAATCATTTCAATTACATTTAAAGAAATTTGAAAAGATGAAAAAGTATATATAATTTTTCAGATTTACGCATAGTTGAAATTATGTTATAGAAGGGTCTTTTTATTAGATTTATGCATAGCTAAAAATTATATCAAGAAGGAAATGGGGCCCTTTACCTTTTATTGTTGCTTTCATTAATTATAATTGTATCAATCGCATATAAAGAAATTTAGGATAATTAAAATAGGAAAAAAATTAGGTTAGTACTATTTGTTATAATTTATTGTAACGAGGTGCCATATGTCCATTTTTTTTCATTTAATTTCACTTGTAAATAGTAATTTACCACAAAACTGAAAAGATAAAATGACATATTTATAGCGTATCTCAGGAAGAACAAAAATACTAAAAGAAAAACTCATGTTGTTGCATATTAAAATTAGAGAATTTTTAATTTTATAAAAATAAAATTTTAATTATAAATAGAATTAATAAAAATTTAATTTTTTAGGGATTAAAATAAATTTTTAGTTAAAATAAAAATAAAAATAAATAAGAACTTGAAAACACATAACCTTATATAAAATTGTAGAATAGCCTCTTTCTTTTACCTCCCTTTTAAAAAAAATTATCCTAAATAAATTATTATTTGAAAATTAAATAATAATATATTATTATTTAAATAGTAACATGTTACTGTCTGGATACCAAACAATAATATACTTTTCTTTAGCAGTTTAATTGTTAATAAGACTTTATTTATCCATTTATTTGATTTTTTAGTCGATATTACTACATGTTATTATTTGACAGTTTGATTATTAATGAGACTTGATTTATCCATTTATTTTATACTTTTAATTGATATTACTATTTAAAAATAAAATAGAAATATGTTACTGTTCAAACAGTAACATACTATTATTTTATTTTACTCGGGTGGACCCTATCAAAATCAATTTTTATTTTTTTTCTCACAAGATCATTGGAAAATGAATGAAAATGAATGGTCATATACGAAAATTAGTTAATTAATCATATAATTATGCCTTTTTGAAATTTATAATTCATAACTGCATTCTCATGATTAAAAAATAGGTATTTTAGAAATATAATAATAATAATAATTCATAAAATCGGTATTTATTTAAAATAAAGATTAATGATAGCACCTCTTTAAAAGAAAGGTAAAAAAATGGCACTATAATACAATTTATGGATAAAAATATGCGTATTATTTGTTGAATCATTTTTAGTTTCATTATAAAAATATAAATACAAGCACCATATGCAATTTTTTTATCAGACTTCTGACTAAGAATTAAAACATCATAGCTTTTTGAATTCTTGCCTTTAATAATGAGTTTTTAAGTTCAAAATTCGAACATCAAAAAGTGCTAAAGGTAGAATTTAAATAACTTTGTTGTATGAAAAATTAAGGTTAACTTTATCTTATTATACGTTCATTTATTCTTTACAATTGAACGGAATAATTTATCTTGCATTAAATAATTACTAATTATGTCAACAAGATTTTAGATAATTATAGATACAAGATGAAGGAGCATTAAGAAATTAATATCAAGAGCCTTGCAATATACAATTAACATACAATACTTAATTTGTCAATACCTTAAGAGTCTAGTGATATTTGACATTGCCGTTGAACCTTATTGCCACCATGTTTAGGTTCAAATTTTTGACGTTATATGTATGCATTGCGTGAATTACCATTCTTATTAATAAAAAAGCATATAATACTTAATTTCAATGAATTTGATCAAATCAATATTTTAAACAAATATATGTAATTAATTTATATTTGTAAAATAATTTTATAATTATTTTTAATACATAAAATTTGTACAAACCACATGATTGCAAAATATTTCTTTATTTGTAATATCTAACATCCTCTTAAAAATAATTTTTAAGAATAATTTTTGAATATGAAAAAATATCTAAAGACACTCTAAAATTCTAGATTTGAATCGGTGATTTTGACTACACACATAACTAGGAAATTACCTATGCTTTGAATGGCATGGAAAAAAATTTAATTCAATACTATGTAACATTATTAATATATGTTAATTATTTAAAAAGAGATGCAGTTATAATAATATAATTATCAATTAATGAACATTAAAAAATATAACTAAGTATCATAAGTAACTAAAAACAATTGTTTTTGGCTGCAAGTTATGAAATAAGATATGTAATGAAATTACTCACATTATTATTTAATAAGCTTTTATGTTATAATCAATGTATATATAATAATACTTCATGTATATTATACTAATACTTCTCTGTCATTATCTGATAGATAATTGCATATCTCTATAAAAATGACAAAAAAGGAAAGAATTCAAATCCCACTTTTTTTAAATTTATGATTAAAAAATTTAATGATAGTATATATATTATTTGATAGAGGAATTAGCGTATTATTAATATTTATTTATTTATTTTTGAAATATAAAATATATAATTAAGCTCGTAATTCAAACAAAAAATGCAAGTGAAGTTTTTTTAACTAATCCTTAATGTATGAATTTAACTCTTCTAAAGTACTAGATATACTTTAAAAGTTATAATAAATGATCTCAATTATTCCTAAAAAAAGAAGTAAGATAATTACAAATTAGAAAATAATTATAAATTAAAAAATTACTTTTTTGATAACTTGTTATTTATCAAATTTTCAAAATTTGATCTTTTTTATTAATAGTTGTAATTATCTATTTTACTCTGTAACTAATTCCTAATTTACTTTTAAAAATGAAATAATTAAGCATGCACATTGAATGATTAATTGACACAATAGGTGTAAAATTTTATCTAAATATTTGTATATTATATTTTAATTATAAAATATTATAAAAATTTGATAATAAATTTAAATTGATGTTTTTAAATTTTTATTATTACTTTAAATAGAATAAATAGATACTTTACTTATTATAATTTAATATTACTTTTTAATTTTCTAATGCAAGAAGATATACTAAAAAGATAAAAAAATATATAATATGATTAATAAATTATAATTTAATAATCCAGAAGATATAGTTTTCATGCAATAATTATAATATAATTTTGATTAGATTATTATTATTTTTAGTTGCACATGTTATATTAATATATATATATATATATATATATATATATATATATATATATATATATATATATATATATATATATATATATATATATATATATATCAAGTGCAATCCTTAAATGCTAAAAAAATTATAGTTCTTAAAACAATATCAAAAAATTCAAAAATTATTACGCCTTTTACAAGGTAGATATTATAATAAAATTATACATACACATACTTCTAAGTATTTTAATTATAAATGCTTTTCAGTAAGAACAAATAATAAAATAATGATATAGGTTATGAGAAAATACATGATAAATATCCTAAATACAACTTTGATTACAAATCTAAATGATAAAAAATATAATAATTATTTATAAGAAATAATTTTTTTAATTCTTACCAATCATCTTAAGACCTTCTAATTATTCTACAATAAAAAATAATAATTAATTTTTATTATCTAAAATTGCTCAAAATATTAACTTATAACTTTAATTTATATTTGAACAAAATGCCCATAGTATGAGCAACATTATTCTAACATTTAAACTCTTATATTTTTTGCAAATAAAATATTTTTTAGTATAAAAATCAAAATACCAAAAGATAATGAGAAATATATAATTTATTTACTATCCACAGAAGACCACCACTAACATTGTTTTGCAATATGTAGAAATCAAAATTTTATAAATTAGTAAATTTGCAAAAATTATGCAACTCAGTTCTCGATTCAATATAATCAAGTGAAATCAAGTAAAGATCTCGTTCAATTACTTCTCAAAGGAAGATGTCCTAAATAAAGGGACAACCTAAAAAATGAAAAAAGAAAGATTAGATTTTTCTAAAAATCAAAGTAAATTTGCACGAGAATTGATTTACATACAAATTAATCAATATTATAGAATTGATTTCATATACCTCAAAATATTCCATTATAGCAAAGCTTCCCAACTTTCACCATCAATGGTTGTATAGTAATCTTTCAAATGGAAATACATGGATTTGTTAACAAAGTAAAGAAAAAAGGTGAGAGAGGCATTTAAAAAAATTATCTTCAAATACTATAAAGTAAAAAAAATGGATTTTCCTAAAAGGAAAAAATCAACTATGAACTATAAAAAATAAAAATATTAAAAAAATTGAAAATCAAGCGCTCACTTATACACAATTCTAGAGACAAAAATATAAAATAAAAAATTTATTCAACCTTTTGTAGTAAAGTCTCATAAGAAATTTTGAAGTAAAACTGAAAGAAAATAAAAGAAAATTATACTAAGAATCTTTGGAAAAATTTTATGAAAGAGAGTCAGGGAAAAATATGATATGATGCTTAAAAAAATCTTGAATCCAAATGCTTACCTATACATGATTTCAGAGATGATGATAAGAGATTAAAAATTTATTCAACTTCTCATGACAAAGTGGTAAGAAATCTTGAACCAAAACAAAAAAGAAAAAAATAAATTGAAAATATTTTGATAAATTTCATAAAAGAAAAAAAATATGAAATGATACTTTAAAAGGAAAAAAATCTAAGAAGAGGTAAGGAGGAAAAAGAAGAAAGTAATAAAAAAAATTTTGAGCAATTAAGCAATAAAAAATAACATTTATGAAAGGTGATATTGTAAGGAGAAATTTAATGAAGGAAACCACTCTATTAATTTAAATTAATAATTAATTTTAAATTTAAATTGAAAGATAACTTTCATGATTTTATTAGATAACTTTTTTCAATATCAATAATTATTTTTGAATTTAGATATTGACTTTGAACATAACATCTCCCAAGATAATCTATCAATTCAAAATTTAAAATTAAATTATTTTAATATAAGATGATCCTAGAGATTCAAAATCAAATTTTTATTGAAAATTGATTTAATATTAAAAAGATAAATGAAAGATAAATAAAATTATCTTTTAAGTGGAGAAAAAATGATAAATTGACTTTTCATAAAAAAATTGATAAATTGTCACGTGACAAATTATAAGAATAATACTTGTCATAATAAGAGATAAAAAATATCACAAATATTATATAATATAGAGATATAATAGAATATATAATAAAATACAAGTAATACAAGTAAAATGTAAAAATAAAGAGAGAATATATACAAAGGAGGGAATCAATTGATACTACCATAAATTAAAAAATTTATACTAAATTTCTACCATTGATTTTAAATTTACTTAATGGCTTATATATTCAAATTAGTTACTAAAGTTAACTTTAATCATTAGAAAGAATTAATGTTTATAGTATTTAATTTTGTCTTTCTCTTCTAATATTTTCATTTTTTCTTGGTAATGCTATGAGGAGCTTAAGCTTTTAAGAGATTAAGTGTTTCATAATTAGATTATCTTTTTTTGAATTTCAACAAGTGAATTAAAATTAAAAATATAAATTTTAATGTATTAAATGTAATTTAATAGTGAAAATATGCAACTTTTAGGAGGTTAAGCTTTCCATAGTATTATCATTTTTTTCTCATTTGAAAATTTTGATTTATTTCAGAATACAAGATTATTTTAAACTTTATTTTTATTCTTAGATTACAATCTATTTCTTTTTTAATTTTATTTTCATTTAATTTTTATCTCTCTATTGTCACATAAAAATATTTAAATTTAAAATATTTATAATTAAAATTGATATAATTCATTACTGGTTAATATGTAATTTTAAATATTTATAAGCTAAGGTGGGAAGCACAGTGATAATGGAATAATAGCAACGGATTTGACCATTAGTTTTCCACTATATTAATAAAATTATTATTATAACTTTTATTTTTACTTTCAGTAATTAAAATCATTATGATTATTTTTATATGCTGTGAAATCAATTTATAATTTAAATTAAAAATTTTGATTTAAACTTTGTATGATTAAAAAGGGAAATAGATTTCACTGCAGTAAAAAAGTTTAAATATATTTATAATTTTCTTGATATATAAATTAATCACATTTAATTTTCTTAAATTTATAATTCAATTTTGATCCCTAATATATAAATTAAATTAATTTTGGTCCACTTAATAAACTACCATATATTTCTAAACTAAGTCGCCAATGTGGCATAATAGAGACTAATGTGGCTTCCAGGCTGGAAGAAGAGTGCGTCGTCACTTGTCCATATGAAATTTCCATATTTTATTGGAGAGAGAAATTTCTTTTTTTGGTTTTTGTTTTTTTTTTTTTTTGTGAGAGAAATTTCAATACATTGATTGCACCGACACATCATTAAATTTACTTATTAAATTTCGTTTATTTTATATTATACACGTAAATAAAATTTAATACTGTAGATTGATGGTACACCGACCATTCCCATCACCTTTATTGATTTTCTTGATTTCTCCGTAGCTTAGATAGTTTTGATCTCTTCCCTTCCTTCAAGCCGTATCTTCTACTGTCAACTCCACGTTAATTAATGAAATCTTATTTTTTTTAAAAATATATATTTTTTTAAAAATATTTTTTAGAATATAATATTTTTATATTTAATTTAATATATATTTTTAAAAATATTTTTTTACATTCTTAAATATATTATATTCTTATATTTGATTCTCACTTTATATTTTAGAGATCTTATTATTTTTTTAAAAAATATTATTATTAATTTTTTTGGTATAAATTGTAATCAATTATAAATTTAATTAAAAATATATGAATAATTTTTTTTGAAAATTTAATAAATAATTTAAGTTTTATTTGATTAAAATATAATAAATGATTTAATATATAAAATATTAAATTTTTTAAGAATTTAAATTTGAAATTTTCATATAATTAATTATATAAACAAATTAAAAGTAAGTTATTTCTAATATTAAGATATTAATTTTGCATGATTGACATATTTAAGTTTTTATATTTTTTATTTTGTAAAGTATTAAAAATTATAAAAAATTATAAATTTTAATTGTAATTTTTATGTAAACAAGATAATTTAAAAAATATAGATTACATGTAAATGTGTAATATTAATCAATGTAATCATACAAATAAAAATTTAATATATTAAACTTATTTTACAAATTTTTTAATATGTCATGCCATTGTATATAAATTAATAGAATTGAAATTTAAAAGTTACTTATTTAATATAATTATCCTTATTATTATAAAATTTTGAAAATAAAAAATATAAATTAAAAGTGAAAAATAAAAATAAAATTTTTTAAAGTAAATTAGGGTTAAAATCTGAAAATTACTTTTTATATTTATTAGTGTATGTAATTATACTTGTTATTATAAAAAAAATTAAAAATGAGAAACATAAATTAAAAGTGAAAAATGAAAATAAAAATTTTTCAAAATAAATTGGGACAAAAAAATGGGGATAAAATTATTTTTTTATTTTAATATTAATATTCTCATGAAATGAAAATTTGAAATATCCATTTCCTCTATGAAAATATTTGAAAATAAAGTTAAGTTTTAAAATTTTTTTAAAAATATTATATTTTTAAATAATTTTTTAAAATTTTAAATTAAATATAAAAATATAACATTTTTATAAAATATTTATAAAAAATATGAAAAACATTGCGCAAACCAATCGGGGCTATCTTCTTCCGTCAGTTCAGCCGCGGAGCACATCACCTTTTAATTCACCATCAAGTTGATGCATGGCCATCTCTACATTAGCTCACCGATGTTAGAGAGAAAATTTTAAACTTTAAATAAAAATATAATAGTAATTATTCAGGAAATTGAAGTGACCAAAATCAAGTCAATGTTTAGCTCAAATTTTAGGATTTTTTTTTTCTCACAAGTATCGTGCATTTGAAATCCCAAGAATAGAAAACTACAAACGACCGGTATTCAAAATTACTTCACAATCCTACTTCTTTGCACTCATACTTAAAAATCCCAATTTCTAAAAGGGCTTAAATATTAGAGATGGAGAGCAAGAGAGAAATAAAACCTAAGACAGAGATAGATAACTAATGAAAAAGATCCACCTTGATATTTATGTTATTGCACTGTCGGTTATGGTGCCGCTGCCGTTGGATGATGAGAGAAGCAGAGGTCTGTAAAAGAGCAGAACAAGATAAGTTTGAGGAAGGAGGTCATCGCAGAGAAAAGAATTAGTCACTGGCGGCCAAAAACCCCATTGCATTATTGATCGGAGAATGGATGTAGGTGGTCCCGCTACAAGCCTAAGTTCGACTTGGATCTAAGAACGGAGGGTGAGAATCCCCCGTCACTTTTTAATTTATGGGGGAAATTACGATGCACCATAAATGAAATGATGCATCGATATATGTACGATATATTTATATTTTTCTAAAATTAAATATAGGACAATTTTATTATATCCAAATTAAAAATTTGTATATAGATACTTTGATTTAGTGACAATATAATAACTATCAAATTTAAGAGATAAAAAAATGGATAGTTAATATAAGTTTATAGATTATTTACTGAAAAAATAAATATGTGATATTAATTTTCTCACTCTCATACTTTATAATTTTTATGATTTTTTCACCAACGTAATAGATAGATCTAATTTTATATTTTTTATGATTTTCTAAACTTTTTTATTGAACATACAAATAAAAATACATTAATTAAATTTTTAACAAAGAGCAAACACTTAATTTCTCATCTAATATAATAAAAAGCAAGTAAATAGTTTACATTTTGAAATGAAATATTGAAATAATATTTTTTTACATTATCATACTTTTAGATATAATATTATGATTATTAATTAATTTTTATTATAGCAATACTATCATTTTTAAATTTAATACTCAATTTATCTAGATATTTTTTTGCATTAAATATGAATTTGTTATTTTATTATAATTTGTGAAATAATTTTTTGAGTTTTTATAAATTTTTTCAATGTTAAAATTTATATATCTAGTAATGATTTAAAATGAACTTTTACAATTGATTATTAATATTAGGCCAATATTATTGGATTGATAGTGATTTGTATAATAATTTATTGGGTTATAAAATATATTTAATAATCAATATATGTAATTTACATATAAATCATTTATATTGAGATAAAATTATAAATAATAGATCATGTATATAATATATTAAAAAAATTATAATAAAATTTTTTACTTATGAATGTATTTTTAATTTTAAATGTTAAAGATTTTTTTATAAATTTTCTATTCTCAATGAAAATGAAAATGGAAAATAATTAAAGCAAATACATGAATTTTTTATTTTGATGAAAAATATGCACTTCTAAATTATATATATATAGATGTATAATATTAAAAAAAATAATATTACTAATTTCAATGTATTTAATTTTTCAAGTTTTCAATATCTAGGTAATGATGAAGAGTTTCAAAATTAATAATTTAAATTCAATGCTATTAGTAACATTATTATTCTTAAGGAAGCATGTAAGATATTAAAATTGAAATTCAAAATTAAATTTAAAATTTTTTATATGATGAATTTATGATATTTTTAAAATTTTAAAACTTTGGATAATTTAATAATTTTAAAAAATATTAAATTAAAATAATTTAATTACATCTATTAATATATAAATAGTTATGATTAAATAATTTTAATTTAATAATTTAAAATTTTATTATATCATTTTGAATATCCATGCATAAACTATTTATCGGTAAATGTATATAACCAATACATTTTTACCCATGAATGTTTATAACTAAGTATTTGTATATAAACTATTTATTTGTGAATGTATATAACCAATACATTTTTATCTATATATTTTTATTTATATATGTAAATAAAAATATTTTTTAAACAATAAAATACCAAAATTATTTAAAAATTATTTATCCCTTTTTTAGAATTTATTCTTAAAAAAATTAAAATCATAATCTTGCATACTATTTTTAAAATCTAACATATAAAATTAGATTATATATATATAAGCTCCAATTTTGAAAATATTGTTTCAAAAATTAAATATAATATATATATTATGCAAATCCTAACTTTCAATGTATAATTCTTAAATTTAAATTAAGATACTTTAAATATTTTTAAATTTTAGATTTATATACAAAAAATTTGAAAGTTGATTAAGTCAATATTTTATTAAGAGAAATAAATAATAGATTTAAAAGAAAACTTAAGTTATATATTTCCCTTTACTCTTTTGGGTCATAAAATATATTCAATAATCAATATATGTGATCTACATATAAATTATTTATATTGAGCTAAAATTATAAATGATAGATCATGTATATAATATATTAAAAAATTTTATAATAAAATTTTCATCTATGAATGTATTTTTAATTTTAAATGTTAAATTTTTTTTTGTAAATTTTCTATTCTCAATGAAAATGAAAATAGAAAACAATTAAAGTAAATGTAAGAATTTTTTTATTTTGATGAAAAATATGCACTTCTTAATTTTATATACAAAGGTATATAGTATTAAAAAATAGCATTATTAACCTTAATGTATTTAATTTTTCAAATTTGTTTGTCGTCGAAGGAATTTGAAATTACAATGAAATCTTTTAGTTTTCATTTTCTTTTTTAAATTTATTTTGAAATTTTAATTTTTGTTTCCAAAATATTTAAATCTATATAGGAAAAGATATTTGAACCCAACTTATTTTTATAAACTCATAAGTTCATAAAAAAAATTTAGGGCAGAAATAAAATTAGAATAAATTTAAACCTTAAATTGTAAAATTTATAAATAGGTAAATTACCTAAAAATCTCTTTCATATATAAATAGGTGGTATTTATTCATTAGTTTGTCAGTAAGGGTATCAATACCTAGATTTTTAGTCTGGATATAGAAGAACTACCCTTAAATATAATACATTATATAATAAAAATCCAACGATTAGTTCTGGCTATAGCATTCTCCTTAAATAATAAATATGTTTAGTTGCGAAAGAATGTTATGTTACTCTCATGAGTTTGAAATTTATGGGAATGTGGTTAAATCTAAGCTATTAAATGAGTAAATCAATTTAATAACTTCACTCATCTAATGACTTGTATTTTGATACATATCCGTAGGTTTCAAATCCATAGAATAACATAGAAAGTACCTTACTTATGTTTAACTGCAATTTCTTTTTTCCTTTCTTAATATCAAGGGAAATGCCAAATTGACAAAAATGAAGAAAAGTAATAGGTATGCAGGTGATTATATATTGCAATATAAAGTTTCCGTTTAAAAATTAGCGGAAAGGACATGATTCAATCACATTAAAAATTAAGAGGGTAAAAAACTATTTAAAAATTTAAGGGAATCAAATGTATGTGAAGTAAAAATTAGGAGACAAAAAATTTAATTAACTCTAAAAATCCTAAAGTTTAGAAAAATTGTGTTTCAAAATAAATTAGAATTTTTAAATAAAAATAAAAAACATTATGAGAGAGGCAAAAATTAAATATAACGAGTATTAATTTTCTCTTATCATTAATGTCAAATTTAGTAATTAGTTTAAAATTTGAATGCTATATTATCCATTGGATGAATTTAAAATCAATGATGAAGTCTTAGTATAAATCTTTTAGATTTTATGGTATCAATTAATCGCCTCCCCTCACATGATTTTGTTTTATTCTCTTTCTTTTTTGGTTATAAATATATTTTAAATAAAAGAATAATTTTATTTAGTTGAATTACAAACTACATAATTTATCTTTGACTCATTACTTTATAGTCAACGCAATATTGATGTTTAATTTACTTTTGAATTACATTTTTTTAGTTATATATTTGTATTAATATTAAATTATTACTTAAGAAGGAAATAATTATAGTATTTAATTCTTAAATGAATTTTCTTTGCAAGATAATCTGGTTCAGAAAATAGTAGATACCATTTTCTAAATTCACATAGACTAAATTTTATAAATTTATAAATATAATATAAAAAATAATTAAAAATTTTAATGATGTCAATTAATTTTCTAAACTTATTAATATTCAATTATAATAATTATCATATTAAATCATTAAATATAATAAACTAAATAAATTATTACTAATTTTATTTAATATTGTACATTAATTTTTATAATTATTTACATATTTAATATTTTATAATATAATGATAATATTTTATAATAAAATAATTATTTTTCACTTGTTGGTGATTATTGTGATCATTTTTATAAATTAAAATTAAAATAAATTTTTATTTTAAAAATATTAATGTAAACATAAACACTTGTATTTTTTATAAAAATGAATATATTTTTTAAATAAAGGCGTAAATTTTTTGAAATTCATAAAAAATTAATCAAGTTGGAAATATTATAAAATAAATACAAGTATAATTATATTTTTTTAATATTCTATACCAGCTTTTCATATTTCAAATATTGAATCACTATTGACAAGATCCTTTAATTAAAATTACATCTAATATTCCTTGATGGATTTATATTTTTTATTTCATTAAGTGTTCAATCCATAGTCTTTGCAAATGTACATCTAGGTGATGTTTGGTTCGCGGAATATTTTTAACATTCTTGAGAATATTTTAAGGGAATATCACATTCCCATATTTGGTTGAAGATTTGAAAAAAAATACTCAGGAATGTCATATTCCTAGAAATCTTTTTAACCTAACATTCTCTCAAAATATTCTCATGGGGAGAGATGGGTATATCAGATTCTCATAGAATGGGAATGTGATATTAAAATATTTCTAAAAAAATTTATAGTGAATCAAGTATAGGAATATTACATTTCTGTTAATTAAATTTTCAAGAATCATATTCCCAGGAATATACATCTTCTTAAGAATGTAAGATCTCATAAACCAAATGTCACCTTAATAGTTTAATCATTCTTACCATTGCAAAAAAAAATTAAATTATTTCATGAAAAAGATATTATTATATAATTTAATCATTAAATAACTATGTTTGGTTCATTATTACTCATTGTGATAATTTTTAGAAATTATTTTTTAATTTTCTTTAAAGAAATACTAAATAGGTATCTTACATCTGAACAAAATTTGTTCTAGTTAAAAAATCTCTTCCTAGTTGCTTTGGAACAATTAGGAGATTTTTTAGAAAAAATATGAAAATTCATTCTATTGGCAATATGCTATGGAGTGATGGTCTCACTTATGGGGTCAAATTAATACTACATTCTAAGAAAAAATATTGGAATCTTATGGATTTCATAAGTATTATATCATATTCTATCAATTGAACCGTTTTTTTTTATAAATACAAGACATTTAAGTCATATAAGTAAAGTCATTTATTCGTTGATAAGAAAAAGAAAAAGTATGAATGGTGATTGGATTGATGATAAAATAAAATCTTGGGTCTTAAACAATGATTTGATTGATGATAAAAAAAAGAAGAGAATTTTTAGTTTAGTTCTCTATCTTGATGATAGAAGAAAGGATTGATCAAATTCTATTGAATCTAACTTATAGTGATCATTTATCAAATAATGACTCTAGTAATATATTAATTAAAGAATTGATAATTTTTTTAAATTAAATCAACAATAAAATATTTTATGCTAGTGAACAAATTATTAATTGTAGTGATCATTTTTAGAAGTTAATTTTTTAATTTTCTTTAGAGAATTACTAACATATTGATTAAATAATTGACAATTTTTTCAAAGTAAATTAACATTGAATTTTTTATGGTAGTGAACAAAATTTATTTAAGTTCAAAAATATTTAAAAATATATATAATATATATTAATTTATAATAAATTTAATTTGTTGAATTCAAATATATCTTGAATTAAAAAAGTAATAAATTTTCACAGTGCTGTCCATTAATTTATAAAAATATATTTTTATTATATATTTATCTTTTACAATTATAATGAGATAAAAGTTTTTAATAAAAATAAATATTATAATAAATATAATTTTAATATTTTTATTTCATATTAATTCAAGAATCAATCAATTATAAGTTACTTATTTAATAAGAAATAATATTCAATAAATTAAATAGAAATATTACTAACTTTTTAATTTCATGAATTAATTTTTTAAAATTATTAACATGAATCAATATTTAAGAAAGTAATAATAATAACAATAATAAGGTTATAATATAGAATAATTATTGTTGACTTGTTTTTTATTATACTGATCATTTTGCAAATTAAAAAAAATTTTGTTTCAGAAAATATTAATGTAATGCAAAATGAATTGAATATTTTTTAATCCAAATGAATATATATATATTTTTTAAATAAACATGCAAATTTGTTTATTTCACAAAAATTCAATCAATTTAAAATATAATGGAATAATTAAAATATATACAATTTATAATAAACACAATTTTAATAATTTTTATTTCATATTAATTGCAGAATCAGTTAACTATAATTTAACTAATTTAATAAGAAATAAAATTTAATAAATAAAATAGAAATATCACTAATTTTTTAATATAGTAAATTATTTTTTTAAATTATTAACATGAATGAATATTTGAGAAAGTAATAATAATATTAATAAGATTATATTATAAAACTAATCGTTGTTTATTTGTCTTTGATTACAGTAATCATTTTTACAAATTAAAATACTTTTTTATCTTAATAATATTAATGTAATGCAAATGAATTGAATTTTTATTATCAAAATGAATATATTTTTTTTTGGAAATCAGCATGCGAATTTTTTATTTAAAAAAAAAGTTCAATCAATTTAAAATATTATGGAATAAATAAAACATATAATTAAGTTCGTTTCATGATGTCCATTAGATTTTTCAAATTACTAATGTTAAATTATTATCTAAAAGGTAATAATTATTAAATTTAATCGTTAAATAATTATCTTTGACTTGTTATTGATTATAGAGACAACATGTATAAATTATTTTTTAGGAATAATGTATTGATTAATGAATTAATAATTTTGTTAATAAATGAACATAAAAATAACATTAAAAATTAAAGTGTGAGCAATAACAATTATAATCAAACTTTCGTTACAATAAAATGAAATTGGAATAAATAGAAATATAATTACATACAAATGTAAAAGCCCTATCCCCATACCACATGTTAAGGATAACTTTATAGTCTGATTTGCTTTATACACGAATTAGTCATATTTCGATTTTCCAATCAAACTTTGTAAAATAGATATAACTAATACCATCGAATCATTATGTTGTCTTTGTAATTGGAACTGATTAAAAACAAAATTAAGTAATAAGAAAAATAGTGTGAGAAGATGAGGCAATATACTTATAAAAAAATAAATAAGGAAAAGACAGATAAGAAAAAAAAATGAAACTTAGATTTTTTTTATAACCTAATATTACTGCAACTCAAATGTGAACCATTCAATGTGCATTTGGGAGCGTCATTTGTAACTTATATATACTCAAATTTTCATGTATTTTATTTATTATTGTCGAAAAATTTATTTCATTCTAAAAAATGTCTAAAAATATATATTAGACATTTAATTATCATAACATTTTTATTCAATTCGAAGATAATATAATTTAAATTAAAATCACAATTAAATCCTTTAAATGCCATTTGTTAATTTTTTAAAATTATCAATAATAAATTATTAGTTAAACATGTGCTAATTTTTAGATTTAGTTATTAAATAATCATATTATAAAATTATCAGATTGATGAAAATTTTATATAACATGTTAAGTACTTTTAGACCATATTTTATAAGTTTGAAAAAAAAATAAATTAGATAAAATATAATCAATTTTTAAAAAATTATTACAAAAAATTGTATTTAATAATAAATTTTTTATTAATAATTTGCTTAGTAGATCCAAATATGTATTGTGATTTTAGTGACAAGCTTGTTACTAAATTTGTCATTAATATTTTTAATTCCAAAAAAATTTCAACTTTAACACTGTGTTTGGTTGGGGTGAAAAGAGAGGAGAAAAGAAAATTAGGGTAGAAAAGTGAGGAGAAATGGTAATTTTCTTCTGTTTGGATGCTAGAAAAAATGGGGGAGAAGAGAAAATAAAATAAGTACAGTATTATGGTCCCACGTATTTTTTTTTCACCTCACCCAGCAGGAGAAATGAGGAGAAAACTTGAAGCCAGCACTGCGTGGGTGTGGGAGTGATCGAGCTGCTGCCGTCTTCATTCCAGCTGGGGAGGTCGGAGAAGGCTGAATCTCGCCGGCGACGTCATCGGAGGTGAGCTGCTGCCGTCTAGTTTTTTCCTCCCGCTTTGTGCTGCGTTCTCCATCTGCTTCGGACCAGCTGCTGCCATCTGTTTCAGCTGCAACAAGTCGAAGAAGGTGGAGCTGCCGTCGCTTCTCCGTGACTTGCTGGCCGAGGAAGCTGTCGAACTCCCGATCTGCAGCTCAGGTCGGCGAATGGTGCAGCGGAGGTCGGGTCTGGCTGACCTGCGACGGCATGGCACCGTTGTCTGTGTGTTTTCTGGTTGACACCGTCGTCTGTATCTGCCGCCGCGTCTGGTGTAATACCAATCGTGCCTTGGGTTCTTCTTCCTGTATCCTCTTCTTCCTTCATATATGCTATATGCCTGTAATTCACGTCTCCTCCTGCACCCACCAATCATTATAACACAGGAACATATAATTATTAATAATTATAATTATATATGAATATTAATTGGATTGAAAATAGAGTTTTTCACGAAAAAAAAATGAAAAAGGGACGAACCAGGATGATAGGGATAAACAGCAGTTGCTGGGTTGGAGGAGATACAAATATTAAATATTACTTAAATTATAAATTTTAAATTTTAAAAAATACTAAATTTTAAAAAAATATTAAATATTACTTAAATTATAAATTTTAAATAACAGTCTACATGACATATTGATATATTATTGTTATAGTAAAATACTAATAAATTAGTTGTAAGAATTAAAAATTGATATATTATTGTTATAGTAAAATACTAATAAATTAGTTGTAAGAATTAAAAATTGAATAATGAATATAACACAATGTATAAAATGATGAAAAAATATGATGGGTTGGAATTATAATTAATTATTTATTTTAAGTTTAATTAATAAATTATTTTAATTATATTTATTCTATTTATAAATAATTTAATTTTTTAAATTTAAATATTATTTTGGTATAATATATGTTCTTGTATTAATTTTACACCCATTCAAATAAAAGTAATTTATATTATCCATTTTCTTTCTATTTTATTTTCTCCTCTATCCAAACACACTAATTTCTCTTGCATTTTCTTTTCTCTTCTATTTTCTCTTACAACCAAACAACCCTAAAGAAAATAACTTCTCCTCTATTTTTTTTCTCCTTCATTTTCTTTTCTCCTCTTTTCTCTTCCAACCAAACAAAGCCTAAACGATATTCAACTCTAAATCTATCAATAAAGTTTATTAAAAGAATTAGTAATAAACTTTTAAAAAAAGATTATTTTAATTTACTAGCAGATTCATGCATAAAAATTTATATTAAAAAATAATTTATTTTAAATTAGTTGATAAGCGCCTCCAATATCTATCGCTAATTGAAATATACCATTTTTTTAAATTATATTAACAATGAATTATTCTATCATTGAGCTAAATCTTATTAGTTCTCAACAGAAACAATCCCCCCCCCCCCAAATTTTCCCTTTCCTCTTCTCCTTTGCATCTCTTTCATTGTGCATCGCTGCTCCTCTTCTGTGTTTTGCAAGCATCTCCACTGTCACCTTTACTTATTGCTGTCATCATTTGATTTGCCGCAACTTAACCCAATTCTAATCAGTAATTTTTTTTTCAACTTTATTCATGTTGTGTCATTTTCCATTTTAAGTTAGTTTTAGGGTATAGATGGAAAAAAATGGTTAGATTTTGGTCAATTTCTAAAACCGTTTGGTTTGTTCAAGTGGAAAAAAAAATACAAGGTTCAAATTTCAATTGATTTTGAGTTTATGCAAGTGGCTTAGATTAATGTTTCTAGGTTTGGTTACTTTTCATTTTTTAATTATGGTGCTTGTTAAGTTATTTTTAGGAGTTTGATACTTAAAGTAATATCGTAAAATATAAATTATTAAATGATATCATAAAAATTTTAATAATAATTTAATAATATTATTTAATAATTTATATTTTATCACATCACCTCAAATATTAAATCCTTTATCTTAGATTCATCTCTAATTATATATAAACCGTGATTTTGAGCATTGAATGTTTTTCAGCTCAAAAATATTTCCGTGCGAGTTACTTACACATGCCACATTTAATACTATTGAGGCGTAGCCCTTCCTCTCCTACACCAACGTGGCATTCACTCTCTAGCGCGCCAAGGCTCACGACGTTTTTGTCTCTTCTAGAGCCAAGGCTGTGTTAAGTATGGCAATGGATTGCATAGTGTGCAAATTTTGCAACAGAAACTCATAGGAACATTGAAAAGACTTACTGTTATCAGCTTTTCGCATAGATGTGGCTTTGAACAAAAGAAAGAAGGCGAAATTACCCAGACGCTATAATTAAAAAAAAAAATGACTATTTTACTATAATTAAAAAAGTATTTTCCAAAACCCTTAAATTTGTTACTGTTTGGCATGAATTTCTGAAAATGCACTGTGCGTACAGTAAGCACAGTACACTGCGTGTGCGCAGTGTACTGTGCACTGCGTGTGCGCAGTGTACTGTGTATACTGTATGCACAGTATATTTTCAGAAAAATATAATAATAATTTAATAAAAAATTTAATAAAAATAATTTTTTTAAATCATAAAATATATTATAATAAAAATAATTAAATCAAAAAAATATTTTTAATTAATTTTATTTTAATTTAATTAAAATAACTTTACTTTATTTTTAAATAATTTTTTTTCAAAAATTTATATAAATAATATTTTGTATACTTGTAAATAAATTTGTTTAATAAAAATGTATTAATAATATATAAAATTCAATTAAAAATAAATTTACGGGTAGTGTAGTAAATATAATATTAAAAATTACTTTGTATTTCTAATTTTACCATGAACTTTTCATTTTATTCAAAATATACTAACTTTTTATTTATTTTATTTTATGTAATTTAATTTGTTTCAGTCTCAAATTTTTTTAAATTTTTTAACATGTATTAACCTTTTATTTATTTTATTTTAACCCCTTTAATTAAATTTTTCACATAATTTTAATCTATGGCTCTTATTTAATTTATTTTTAATTTTAACCCAATTTATATCCATTTTAATTATTTTAAGCACAAGATATTTCTCTTATACTAATTATTGAAGGTTGTTAAAAATAAATAATAATTTTATTAACTCCCATAATATTATACAATATATGTACAATATAATTAAATTAGTAAATATTATAAGATAGTTGGAATAATTAAAATTTCAAAAAGTATAAATTATTATATATTTTGTTGTCATTTTTTTATTTAACCATAAAATTTTAATTAATTCAAAATTTCTTTGTAGATAACCATGAAATATTAAATACTAATTTCATTGTAGAAAATTTTAATTAATTCAAAATTTTTTTTTTCCTCTATTTTTTTCTCCTCTAGACAATGAGTTATGGTTACATTCCAATTTAATTAAATTAATAAAAAAGTCTTTCATGTATTCCAATTTTAAAAAATATATAATATATTTCCTTCAATCGATAATAAAGTCAACAGAACTTTAATTTCCATAATATACAAGAAGAGAATAAATAATAATAATATTTTAATAAAAATTTTAATAAAAATAATATTTTTTAAATCATAAAATATATTATAATAAAAATAATTAAATCAAAAAATATTTTTACTTAATTTTATTTTAATTTAATAAAAATATTTTTACTTTATTTTTGAATAAAATTTATATAAATAATATTTTTTATACTTGTAAATAAATTTGTTTAATAAAAATGTATTAATAATATATAAAATCTAATTAAAAATAAATTTAAGGGTAGTGTAGTAAATATAATATTAAAGATTACTTTATAAATTTTACATAATATATATTTTAGGCAAAATATAATGAAATAAATTATAATAAAATTTTTTTAAATTTGATAAATTTTA